>OZ024905.1:56731398-56963898 GCA_964017125.1 Flabesymbios commensalis
AATGTCATTTCAAAGTAATTAATTTGACATTAAAAAGCTTTGTTTAAATTTAAAACAATACAAATAAAACAAAACAACTTGAAGATAACATTGCTAATAATTTTGCCAAAATAATGCAGACTACTAGATAATAACATCATTTTAGAATTCCAGGATATCTTATACACAACAGTATTATCCACGTGTACTTGTATCACTCATTATAGCTTGATTATTATATCAACGCACACATTTTGATACTACTTGCAGAGATATCGTGAGTTGAATCGGCGTATCAACATTGAACCACGTATCAGACCCCACACAGCCGGTCATCGTATATACGATTTTTTATTAGTTCCAGTGGACTCGAGGCAAACAATTTGGCATATACGGCGTTCTGGCCAGATCATTTTCAGACTGGAAATAACTAGCTTTAAAACACACCATTACATTATTTTCTTTGTCCGACCACTACATTCTTAGCCGGGAATGTAGAGTTATTGTTGACCCAATACAGACCCAATACAGACCCAATACAGACCAATTATCATGGTAGGCATATGGTATTAAAATCAGTCAGGTGTGACCCAGCTGTAGATTATGAGGGATACTCAATATGGTCGGATGTGTTTTAAGTCAGTTTAAACCATCGGAGTTCTACATTTTTAGCTGTGAAAAAAAAAGAATGTAGAGCTCAGAGGGTTTTATCCTTTACGAAGTGGCCATTGTACATCATCGTTCACCATTCCTTGTTTAATGTTGGACCATCGTCTTCAACATCGGGCTGCCAAAAATGCACACATCTGCCTTATGCTGGGACTTTCTCTCATTGGAGAGCATACCAGAAAAACACGAGTGATAGGCCCAATGATGGTTCAATGTTGGCCCAACATTGAAACAGCATTGGGTCTGTCACTCGTGTTCGATGGGATATCACTTATCAGGCACTCATATAGGCATTGTTTAAGCACAATCTCGCAGGGCACTGGACATTAGACAAGTAGGCCTACTGTTTTTTCAATAGAGTCAATTTACGCCCTACCCAAAAACCACAAGTGACCAGATAATAAATTCAAGAGGGCTATAAGCCGTCAAAATACTCCAATCAAGATTGTTATCACATCACCTGCAAAAAGTAACTTACTGTAAACGAAACGTCCTGTGCAGACTAAAATAACTCTCATAACTCTCATATCTGATATTATAGAAAATTATCATTTCAGAAACAAGGCAGTTCAGATAAGTTGATAGGATAAGATTATTTTTGTTATTCTGTGTCGTGAATTGGTAAAAAAACATATTAAGAGAATACAAGCTTCACACAAACACACAAAAATATAATAACCCTCTGTTTGCTTAACGCAGGTCTATTATTATTTAGCCGTCTGTTTGCTTAACGCAGGTCTATTATTCTAATTGAGATGTGTGACAATATATATAAATCCAACAAAAAAAACATCTAAATCTACTAGTGTGGATGAATCATAATGCTCAATGTCCAAACGTTGTCAAACGCTCGAACATCGCTGGGCGTTGATGTGAATTATGTTTTGTCAATCATGCATGGATCTGTCATCTCTGGATCTAGTGTAGATGTGAGCTGAGAGTCACATCTACACGTCCGTACGTGTTCCTATTATCACTGATACCCCCCTCCCCCCCCTCCTCATGATGCAACCAGATAAACATCCTGCCTGACATCATTATAAAGCCAGTTTAACGCGGATCCTGTTGACTGGTTGGCATATTCCAGCTGATCCACACGTGCACACGATCTCGACACAATTGATTCCAGGTAAGGCTTCTTTACTCGAGTTAATGGATAATACAGTTATAATTATGTTCTGAGAAACTTGAAAAATATATATTACGTGGAATTGCATAAAGTGTCACTTATTCTTAACCCAGACGTTTATTTTATTGTTAATGCAGGGCTTGTATTAGGTTGTTTATCACCCTTTTATTATTTTAACAAAGGAACAAAAACATTCATCATACAAGTGAGATAATTTTTTGTGACTAGCTTTACAAATGATTTGCTCGCAAGTAAAGCTGATAATAATTAATTACTAGGTTAGATGACCATGTTGTAACTTTATATTATCAATATGTATAATATATATAAAGATCAGGAGAGAGGTTATGCCACTTTTTTGTGACTAGCTTTACAAATCATTTGCTCTCAAGTAAAGCTGATAATAATTAATTACTAGGTTAGAAGACCATGTTGTAACTTTAAATTATCAATATGTATAATATATATAAAGATCAGGAGAGAGGTTATGCCACTGGTTAGTTATCGAGCCTCAGCCAATGGACACTGACTCGTAGAAGAAAACCAGTGTAGTTCATGTGTGAGCAGAAATTAAAATCAATTCGAAGCCAAGTAGATCTAGTTGGCCTAAGGTTTGACCGTACTGTGTGGCAATATCCAGTTTCTGTTTCCTACTTTTTCCGAGTATTACACTGGTGATACATGTAATAGTGATACTATAAAATTGACACATTTATAGATAATCGCGGAACTCTTGCCACAGGAGAGTGTAGTTATTAATCATTAAGTGAATGCATATTTTTTGTACTCTGTATCTGTCATGATTGCTATCATTTTAATACACACTTAGTTTTATGTAACTGAGAGTTAATACCCCAGTCACACATACACGACGCACAGCCCACGCCTTGAGTGACAAAAATTAGAGCAGTGCGTCGTTGTGCGTTAATGAATTTTGTCAGGATATGAGAAGAGCCAGCGAGTTTAAAAACGAACATACAGCGTGTCATAAATAAATCAGGTGTATAAAACAGCGAATACACAGCGTTTCGCTACCGCGTTGCGCGTTAGCAGGGCGACAGAGTTAACGAATAAACCGCGCATCGCTACCGCGAGGCACGAATAAGTCAGAAAGCATTTAGCACGCCCCATATACGTGATGTTCGCTGGACATGCGTTAGGAACATTGATTTTTTTGTCAGAGCGTCTGTCGTGCGTCGGCCGTGCGTCCACATTCGTTACTGGTTCGTGGAGAGCGCTGCACTAACGCTACGCATATTTTTGTGCGCAGTGTAATCGTCAAAGGAAGTTGGGTGTGTTTAAAATATTGAACGCACATGAACGCATAAATGTACACGCCAGAAGACCGCCAGAAACACGTAAGGCGCGCTAGAACAACGTTTTATTGACGTCAAATACGTTTGCTGTGTATCACATTGCTGCCCGTTGAGAACGCCGGGCAGTCGCGGCAACGCGCCTGCCCTGCGCTGCATGAGCGCTCGAAGCAAACGTTGGGCACTGGCCCGCAGCTCGTCCAGCGCTCGAGCAACACGGTTTGACTATGTTATTTTTGCAGCTTAACCCTTGGAGCTCTGAAGAACGACATTTTATTTTTTAATTATTTGATGTGGTGTTTCACATGATACACGGCTTTAAGAGCCGAATTTGTTATCATTTTGTCGAAATTACGTCCAAACATAATTTTCGACATTGCCATCCTAGGGTTTAATGCGCACTGTATGCGTCCAGCGCGTTAGCAAAGCGCTGTTCCTTCGCCCCTTTGCGTTAAAAACACGCTGTGCATTCGCAACCAGCTTGCGACGTTTTTCACAATCCGGACATAAATTGTAATTTTTATTTTTTTATGCATGGACTGTGCTTCGTTTACATGTGACTAGAACAAACCTCGGTCAACGAAAACACAACGAATGTAGAGCGTGAGCTCTACTTGTGCCTAGCGTTAGCCTTGCGTTGGTCTGATGTTCTTCTGGCGTCCATATTCCCACGTGGAAAAAGCTAACATTTTTGAGCATGCAGAATATGTGCGCAGAGGTTGACGCACACAATAAATGAATAACGTTCATCCGGCGTTCTCGTCAAATCATCAACGAATTCTGACGCACGCCCAGCGAATCACAACGCACTGACCAAAATTCTTCATTTTGCGTGATGGTATATGTGACTGGGCCTTAACTTGTTGTTTTCTGATCCATGTATTAATGAAATAGCGCGGATAAAACAAACTGCATCTCGGACTCGTTGCGTTAGATTTAAAATAAGAAAGTTAGTTCACAAACAATTTAGTTTCGTGTATCAATTGTGTATTGGAGACTGTCATTTTGGTGATCTCTCCCAAGGATCTCGACCAAATGTTTTTATGAATAACTTGTGATGCTCAACGACGAAATGGGTCACAGTGCGAACCCAGCAAAAACAAGGCGTTGACCCAATGTTGGTTTGATGCGTACACACACATACTGTAATTAGCAATGATGCACGATTTATATCATTTTCAAGTGCTAAAATTTAAGAAAAAATCTAAATTGTTTTAGCATTTGATGCACATTTATTTCAATCTGTGACAAGCTGCTGTAGATAACAATGTGTTAGTACAAATTCAATCTTGAATCTGCGTTTATCATATCTGCTTACAGATTATACAGATCCTGTAACAATTTGCAAAATTATTCTTATTTTACCTCGTCATGGTCTAAGATTCAAGATTATTGCATAAAATAGTTACAAAATTATATTCATTATAATATTATATGAATAAAAACTATTTTTCTTACTGCTCAGTCCTGCTGAAAAACAGCTTAATATACACAAACCGATCAAATCAAATTAGACGACATCATCAAAGCTTATTGAGAATGTACATTCCAAATTATAAGTCTGGTTGCGCACAAACCGGATATATCGTGTGTGTGTCTAGGCCTACCCTCTTTAAAAACAGAATAGGAAACATAATCTTTGCAGCGGCGAAAATGACAGGCAGTGAAACTGGTCGACATCGCCAAATCTGAGAAAAAACGATTCTTAAAAACTCATATTTTTCACCGGCCGGTATTACCAAATTGATGGACATCACCAAAACCAGAGCGTAGCACTTGTTTTTTACTCTGAAAACCCCATATAACGGAAAATAACAATGAAGGACAGATTGCAATTAATTATTCTACTTGCATTGGTAGAGGTACATTAATTGACCAATCAGTCTATCAGTGTAAGTATTAGTAGGCCCAGAAATAAACTCATATCGTTTGTTATTTTTTTTTAAAACGCCTTCGAATAGGAATCTGATCAAAAATACTTCACGAGTGTTGAAGATGAGATTTAAAGTACAGTACATAAGAATGTGGTGATCTGGTTTAATCTGGTTTGCACTGGTCTTGTTCAGCCACCCTGTGATGTCATCTTCAACACGAAATGCCACTCCACCGGCATGCAACGAATAGTTGTTGGACATTTTTTTGTAGTTCTGATTTATGTTGAATAATATCAAGCGTAAAGTTATTTGAAAACATAGATATAGAAACAGTGATAAATAATAATTGGCTTGATATCTAAATCATAAATATCATAAAAGGTGCGGCCCCACCGAACGCCGCGCCGCGCGTTAAAAACGCGGCGCCGTGAAAGATACACTTTTCCCAGCTTTCATTTCGCGGCGCGGCGTTTGGTGGGTCCGTAGCCTAACAATAAAATGTCAGGTAAGTATATCTGATTATGATTTAACAATTGTCCGCTAAGTTTGTCCAGATTTGGGATGGTTGTCAATCACAACACATTTAGTTGAGAATATCGATTAGGCAGGCTGTCAGTAACTAATGATAGAAAATGCACTTTTTCCTGTGCACATTATCAAATCAAGCAGTGCACACCCTCTATTTTTTACAGCTGGACAGTTTGACATTACAGCATCGGGTGTGAGAAAACCAAACGGCTTACATTTATGTCCGAGTAAAATTGATGTATAATTAAACAGTTAAAGATTGATAAATACACATGTACCTATGCACATGTACCTATGTATCAATGTACATGTACCTATATATGTGTACATATGTATCTATGTAAATGTACCTATATACATGTACATATGTACTTGTTTATCTATATACATATACCTATGTATCTATATACATGTACATATGTATTTATGTACATGTACCTATATACATGTACATAAATTATGTACCTGTTTATCTATATACATATACCCATGTACCTATGTAGATATACCTATGTACCTATGTAGATATACCTATGTACCTATATAGCTATACATGTACCCATGTACCTATATATATATGTACCTAAATACATGTACCTTTATGCATGTAGCTATATTTATATGTACCTATAATCGCAGTTGGGTATCCTATTGGGCACTATACAGCAGAATAAATAACAATGAACCAGCATACTTATAGAAGTGAGTATTTAGCACCGTTGGAATTAAGTAATACAAACACTGTGGCTGTAAAAATACCGTTCTCGATGTCTGCAACAATTTAACACAATACTGTATCAAAGGCTTGGCCATTTAGAATATTACAGTATGCAAGTAATCCTTATAATGCATATGCAGAGAATCTGTACTGTGAAATCTTTACATACCAGAGGCTTTGAACATTGACCTTTGTCGACCTTACGTGTAGTTGTAAGCTGAGCCGTGGATTGAGCCTATTCTATACAGTAAAACAAGACGAACGACGATAAAAATAGATACAATATCGATTGATTGATATGACATGGAGACAGATGAATCTTTCTTTTTGTGATTAACCCTTTAAGCCCTCACGATGCATTAAAGCAACATTTTACATCCCTGAAAACAGATTAAATTTTCCTACAACCAAGGGTTTTAGACTGAAAATTTCCATGAAACTGGTTTACCAATACATGGCAATTTTCTTCAATTTTTCACTGACATCAAATCATTTTCATCCACTACAAGTCGAGAATTGCGACAGCAATTCGCGGCTTGTAGTGTATGAAGATGACAATGGTAAACTCGTGCAAGAGACAACTCTGAAAGTACTCTCAAACAACAAGAGTAGGCCTACGTTTGAAAATATAGGCCGGAGAACTGTCCAGGGGGGCTATTAGCTAAACCACATAACAGCGTTGGGACAGGCACGGGCGCTGTTCAAATAACCGTGCTGATTTTAGGTAATGTCCCAACTGGAGCGTCCAGTTCAAACGGACGTGGACGTGTTTTTAGGGGAGCTCAAAGTGACGTAAGACAACCACGTGTGCGTGTGTCCCTTATCAGTGGTCAAGGACTGTTAGATGGAAAACAATGCGTTGTAATTTCACCCTTATAGGCCAGCTGGGCGTACAGATCGCATGTGAGTGTCAAGTTGATATTATAAATCGATTTATGTAGATTATAAATGTTCAAGTAAATAATTTCGATTTTTACTTATACTTCGGAATTGATTGAGGCGTTGATCCAAAGTTGATTCAACGTTGGCCCACCTTCTTCGACGTTGGCCCAACATTGAATCCACATTGGTGTTTTCTGGGATTTGCGTTGATTTAGCGCACAACTCCACTTGTATAATCATACAAATAATGTCGTCATTTAAGTAGTGATACAGAGTGTGTATGATGAGTCGTCAAAGGTTATCTGTAATACGCCGCGATGAATACATGGAGAAAATGCACCAGAAAGTAGAGAAATCAGGTCAACTGAATTGTTGATCGAACACAGTGAGTGAATTAGTGGGTGAGTGAGTAAGTGAGAGAGACAATGAGGTAACTTTGTACCGGTAATCTTGTGGTGGGGGGGGGGTATGGTTTGTGTAGGTAGGTGGAGGTTCACAGTGTTCACTTTCCTCGGGGACTCCCTAATCAGCTGTTCAGCTGATCTCACAGTGTCCATGTTAAGAGAAGGCAATCCGCGGCGTATAAAAGGCTAGCCATCTCAGTCACACCCACGGATCATCTTACTACACCACACAGACAAATGTAAGCTCATTCTGCTTTTTTTTACAACAGCTGTTATTAATTTGTATTTAGTTACATATAGATTAAATGTATACGTTTTGGTCTTTATTTTACATATTTCAATTTTACACATGTCTGAAATTTCATATTTCTACCATCTTATTTTTTATCTCTTGAAAATATTGCAAGATAAAATGTGTATGGGTGATTGCGTAAGCTTACTTAATAAGTGCACCATTGGTTATTCATTCATTCATTCATTCATTCATTCATTCATTCATTCATTCATTCATTCATTCATTCATTCATTCATTCATTCATTCATTCATTTATTCATTCATTCATTCATTCGCTCATTCATTCATTCATTCATTCATTCATTCATTCATTCATTCATTCATTCATTCATTCATTCACTCATTCATTCATTCATTCATTTATTCATGCTTTCATTCATTCATTCATTCATTCATTCATTCATTCATTCATTCATTCATTCATTCATTCATTCATTTATTTATTCATTCATTTATTCATTCATTCATTCATTCATTCATTCATTCATTCGTTCATTCATTCATTCATTCATTCATTCATTCATTCATTCATTCATTCATTCATTCATTCATTCATTCATTCATTCATTCAATTATTCATTCAATCATTCATTCATTCATTCATTCATTCATTCATTCATTCATTCATTCATTCATTCATTCATTCATTCATTCATTTGTCAAACAGTACATTGTCCCTTTCCGCATTATGTTAAATAACATTAAAGGGACATGCCCAGGTCTAAACTCATCAAAAAATCGGTGATTTTATTTTAGCTTAATAATATGACCATATGATGTAAACATGTCTATAGACTAGAACTGCAAAAGTTTTTTAATTTTTGTGCTGCGCACTTACCGGTATTTCTCATTTATGACATGGTTGTCAATAATTAGAAAACAGGAATTTCGTCTCTATATCTAGCCTAACTGGTGAATGCGCAGCACAAAAGTTTTAAAACGTTTGCAGTTCTAGTCTATGGATATGTTTACACCATATGGACATAATCTTAAGCTAAAATAAAATCACCTATTTTTTTATGATTTTAGACCTGGTCATGTCCCTTTAACATGTTCAAACACGATGAAGCTGAATATAGAAAATCATCAATCGAATGATCATATTAAAATAGAAGGTGTAACTTTGGTTATATATGAAATATATTTTAGAGTAATTTCTTGGGCATCACGCATAGGCTACATTGCAATCAACATTGCAATTACTGAAGATGATATTTATTTTGCATTATACAATGTTATATCGCCGATTGATAACGCTGGTTCACTATGCATCGAGATCACTTGACATGATGTCGTAAAACGTATCCTTGGAATTTGTTTGGTATATGCCTATCAGTGTAGTAGTCTACCCCTGACCAATTGAAAATGGCTCAATCCGTCACATGACGTGATCATGTGACACCCGGTCCAGTGATAAGGTTTTTTTTAACATGGGGTAGAAGACCATAGTTAGGCTGTTTTTGGACAATTATTATAACACAAGACAAGAAGTTTATTGTGGGGTTTCAGAAACACAGAATACCAATTAATTACACATTATTGTACGCAGAATATATAGCAAGATAAGACAAGACATATTTTTTACGTTGGTTCAAGTAGAATACTCGTTATTACCAGTAATCCCCGACGACATACTATATAATTGAAAAAAAGTTCATTAAAGCACACACTTCATAATTTATACACTGTCCGAAATTAATTATAATGCAGCATAGCTTTATCTAACATTTTTTAAAGATTACATTAACATATTTGCTATTTGAAAATTGTACTTCATGGGTTCATTACATTTTTCAACGTGACAAAGTCACACATTAGAAAAAGATTAAACCCTGTTATATTTCATATGACAATCTACTAGACCAGGCGTTGTCTCTGAACAGTGAAGCCCAGATTTATGTTGCCGGTTTACCTCTGCGCTGGGACAAACCGGAAATAAATGAAAATGTTTTAAACCTTAATGCATATCTTGAACATAAATCAAAAAAGACAGACAGAATAAATTATATAAACAACAGCATATGCAATCGATGCCGCAAAACTCACTACAGTGTTTTAAACTGCATTTAACAACCAAGGGAGAGACTTGATGGCACGGAATATTGAAATGGCACTAAATATTCACAAATGCAACGACACTCAACGAAGTTAATGAACAATCCAACCTTTTCAGACAATCCCGTGCCTGTGAATTCGTCACAGTGTCATTGTGTTAACATACTGTTCTGTAACATTCGTGGAATAACAGATAAGTTACAAAACAGACATTTATGTGAGTACATTTGTCAGCATGATATTGTTTGTTTAGTTGAAAGTATGTTAGATCCACAGAAGTCTATTCAATTCGCAAATTATACAGTTTATAATTTTGCGCGGATAGTGAGACATAAAAAAGCAAAGCGCTCTTCTGGTGGTATTGCTATTTTAATTGCTAATTGGTTAAACAAACGTATTGAAATCAAAAGAGTTAGCGAGTGTTTAGTGTGGATCATATTTAAAGACTGTATTAATATAAATACCAACAAAAAACTGATGGTTGGTGTAGTTTATGTACCACCGATAGATTCCAGTTATATTGGCATCAAGCAGGATATTTTTGACATTATTGAACTTGAATATAGTAAATATGTAAACAAGCATGACATTTTTCTTTGTGGGGACTTTAATGCCCGCACCAGTAACCTACCGGACTTTATAACACATGAAAATACTGTGTTTAATGGTGGTCAGTCAAACTTTGTACGCTCTGATCTGCTGATATCCTAGCTGATTCTCAGCGATATAACATGGATACCAAGACGAATACCTACGGTAAACTGTTATTAGAACTTTGTAAAAATACAGGTCTTATTATTGCAAGGATAAACACAGAGGCTCTTTTACATTTTTAAATAGAAATGGGAGTAGTGTAATAGATAACATGCTATTTGAACCAAACTGTCTTAGCATGATAAAAAACTTTGCAATTATTCCTAAATTAGTCGAATCTGATCATTGCCCAATCGAGTTTAGACTCAAAGTTCAGCCATTTTGCAATACAAATAAATCTATAAACATGATTAAATCTTATGACCATGTGGCTGAGTATAAAGCTTATCAGAAATATATTTGTAATGTATCGCGAATTGCACAATACAGTGCAACCTGTACATACCGGACCCTGTACAAACCGGAATCCTGTCTATATCGTAATAATTATTTGGTCCCGAATTAATTACACTCAAAACAATACTAATTAACCCTCTCCAAACCGGAACCTGCCTACTCCGAATACCGGACTCATTATTTTCCCCAGCTGCATAAATTGTATTGTATTTCACCTGTCCAAACCGGAATCGATTTTTTTTATAGAATTTGCTAAAATCGCATGCGGTGCACTAAGGGTTAAAAAGGGGGCGGCAAGGTGACGTAATGTTCATCCTGCTTGTTATCTGGTTATGCAATGGGGAAGATGCGCGTTGGTAACACCTTTATCGCGTTAGAGGAACTATTATAGCGCCTTTACTTTAAGATTGGTAAGATATTTACCAACATAATGGATTAATAAAATAGTTGGTTAATAAAATATTGTAACAAAATATTTGACTAATAAAATATTAAAAGGTCGTATCAATTCATAAACATATCAGTGCATTAAACAGTAATTCTCACATACATTAGACTGTGTTTTGGGATAAATTTACTCTGTTTGTGATATTTAATGGCCCAATAAATAAATAAATAACGGTAGGCCTAGGTGAAATATAAAAAAATGATTTATTCTTCCATCGCTCGATTATTCCTATAATATTTTTTAGTCAAGGCATTAATTGTATTAAATGACTTAATCATGTTAATTAAACAGTATCGGAGCATTTAGTCCAATATAATTAACTCCGAAGCGAAAGCACAACTCCTCCTACTACCGCTTTGATATTTAAATGGACTGATGTCGGTGTTAACAAATATACTCTGTGTTTGAAATGTGTGACGGACGATTACAAGAATGTAATGTTATTTTAGATTAGGCGCTAAAAAAATCAACGTTTATAAAATGACAAATGCGCTCCGTGTGTGAAATATGTGACACACAATTACAAAATATGATACATTATCACGGACACAATATGCATACCCGGTACTAGATTTACTAATCTATGTATACTAACTGTATTATGTGTTTTATATCTGAATCATGCTTGAAAAGATAATGTATGATTTTTTTATTATATGTTTATTATTTTAATATAATAAAACATCTTTAAAAAATTGTGTCTTTTAATATGGAAATTTATTTGCATACATCCACCTATCATTTGTAGACCTAGCGATGACACATATAAGTTATCTCTACGAAATGATGAGTGCATTAAGATAATAGATCATTTGACATTAAATGCCACCTCCGATCGATCAAGTGATCATACATGTGAGCTCATTCAAAATCTGATCAATAATGCATCTTTTGGTATTATCAAAAAAGTCAACATTAACACCAACAACAGCTCAGAGAAGCAAATGCCAACCAATGCCTGGTTTAATTCCGAATGTAATAAGCTTAGAAAAACTATAAATACTATATGCTAAGCGAGCTAACCTAGCAGACACAGATAGCAAAAATTACTACCATACCTTGTGCAACGAATGCAAACGCATGATTCAAAGAAAAAAAAAACTATAATACAAACTTGAAATTAAATCTTGAAAAGATGTGTAGTAATAATCCTAAAGATAATTGGGGTTTCTGGAAACGTCTGCAACGTCAAAAACGACGCGATACAACAATTGAATTACACCAATTTTATAAAACAAAGTGTGCCACCTACGGGCCAAAACGCTTGTATGAAACTCAAAATTATTCAAAAAAGAATACCTATCGATACATATAAATATGACATATCCAATGACATTCTCAATGGTAAAATTCAGATGGACGAAGTAGAGAAAGCTCTAATTAAAATAAAATAAAAGGTAAAGCAGCGGGAATTGACGGAATTCCGATAGAGTGTTACTCTTCTGACATAAAATATTTTACACCTTTACTGACAACTTTATTTAATATTATAACATGGGTGTCTCTTAAGAAGTCATACTATATTCTACAACACATGTCAGCCCGCGACATGTGTTAGCTCACACATGTCAGTGACGTCATATCTGTCTGTTCCAGTCTCCCCCTGACATTAATAATAATAATATAGTATTTTATTCGTAGGGGCTTACTCGTAGTAGGCAGAAACAACCACACATACTATACATAATTATCATGGGACACATTATTATCAGCCCTGTCCCGGCATTATCTAGGGCGGTATTAGTGGACCAGGCATGTGTTGATCCGGTATATGTCCAGTCAAGTGGCAGTGGCGGGATTTGAACTCCCAACCTCCTACTACAATATCAGAGGCGTGAGCTCTAACTACTGCACCACCACGACCGGACATTCCATAATTTCATAACTTCTGTAGCTCTGTCATGTCTGTAACGTTAGGCCTTAAGCTTTACAAGTAGAATCCTACTTGATAGGGTCCATTTTCAGACCTTCCAACCTGGCAGGAAATTTAGGAGTGTGAAAATCCCACTATCGCCGACGAAGGCTGCGAAACGGCGCCGTCGCGACGCCGAAGGCATTGCCGGGGGGAGAGTGCGAGAGGGGTTATACCCCCTCTTGCTGGGGAGGTCCGGGGGGCCTCCCCCGAGAAATTTTAAACAAAATGGTCTTTACAGATGCATTCTGGTGCTATGTATGGGCTGAATTTATTGTTTGCAATCAACACCATCAAAACCAATATCCACTGTTCAGGCCTATTTGGCAGCATTACCAGTGATTAATAGACTGCACTCATGTCCAATGATTATGAGCTTAACCATCCAAACTAACAAGTAACATCCAATTAACTAAGTTTAAGTAACATCAAATTCACTATGAATGATTAATATAGACCAAGTCAGTCAACAGAATCAGGACTGGGACTCACACCCACTACATCGTCATGTGTGCCACAACATGGGACAGAGAAAGTGTCCTTATTATTTAAATCTAACGTTAGTTCTGTTTGTTACTGGGCTGCTTGTTGTACAATGACGTCGCCTGCTTGGCATCATTCAAGTCGATTTTTTTAGGTACCAGGGAAATTATGCGTGTGATAAGCAGTGGGAAGCGTGTGAGCGTGTGAGAAGGCTGGAATGCGTGTGTCACACGCATAATGCGTGTGTATTGGAAGGTCTGCATTTTATTTTTAAATTGACAAGATCTGTGCCAATGTAACTTACGACGTCTCTTTATAAAACTAGCCTATTTGGTTTGAATTGAAGTCCAGAATTGCTGCCTTTAGACTAGGCCTAGGCCTACATGTCAAATGGGCTGCCATGGCATCTGCATCGGTATTAAACCACTGCCACTGGCACAGACTGTTCACTTATTTTTTTATATTAGGATCGTTGTATAGGCCCTAATCATTCATGGTAGGCTTATAGATCTCATTGTTCTGGAATGGTTCCAAGTAAAGTAAGACATTTGGCAAGTAGGCCTTGATGCTTGTCGAATAGACTACACTGTAGGCCTAGCCTACAGTAGGCCTACAGTAAAACACCATTCGTACAACGTCGGCCCAACGTCTTCGACGTGTCCGTGTGACTGTAGACAGTAGACTAGTCTATTTAAAAAAAAAATAATAGGCCTAATAACAGTTAGTGTTATGCTACTGTTACTGTTTTTGTTATACTTAACTTGTTAGGCTACCTTGTAGCCTACTGTAGGCCTATATATTTTTGTCAGTCACTTATAGAAATAATTTATCAGATTTATAGCATAAGTAAAAATAGGCCTTCATTCCTAAAAGAAATTCATAATCGGATTCGAAAATGAAACTCTGGCTCTCCAGGCATGTCTCCTTACCACTGTACCACGTGAATACTTGTAGACTAGATGTGGTGCAAAGAAAAGCAGCAGTGAACATATATTGTCAAACAGCAGGGGTGTGTTCAGTCCTCGGAACAGCCAGACTGCCGCATTTTCTATCAACCCTGTTGCAATTCATGGCCTTGGAATTCAATCTTTTAGCTTTATCCTTTTCCGACTCGTGCTGACTTTAAATGAATTTAGAATTTATAAGGTAATAAATGTCGGTCTGTCATAATAGTGGCCCCTGGCGTCCAGGGCTACGTACAATAACATGAGAATCCAACACATTTCAATATCTAAACTTGATTCCTATATGACCAGGATGATATGATCATCCACTCATGAAATCATCTATGCTGTCGGGGGGATCACCACTGTGGTATCAGCGACTGGTGCGGCTGGTGATTCCTCTAATCATCTTGGTGTTTCGAGCTGACGTCAGTCAATGCATGTTTTAGATTATTACACTCTCAAAATGGTATAGGCCTATACCATTTTTGATTCAGCAGATTATCCAAAAGACTGGGCGCAGGAGTTGATTTACCCAGTTCATAAAAAAGGCGATAAATCAGATGCACACAACTACTGAAAAGTTTATCTGATTCCCTCTCCTGCAAAAGTTTTTTAATCTGTACTAGAAAATAGATTGACATACAAAAACGATGATCCCCTAAAAAGAGGCTTTCAAAAGGATTGTAGGACATCAGATAACTTATTTGTGTTGTACAATCTCGTTGAAACGCAAAAATCACGTAAAAAACCGCTCTAGGTTTGTTATATAGATTTGACCAAAGCTTTCGATTATTTAAACAGAGATGCACTTATCGTGAAACTGCAGCAGCGCAATGTCGACGGAAAATTTCTGAATACAATCAAATCTATGTTTTATAAATCTAGCAGTCGAGTTAAATGGAATGGAAAGATTAGCAAGCCTATTAACAACTGATATGGAGTTATGCAGGGAGGTGTATTAAGCCCCAAACTTTTCAACGAATTTCTACAGAATCTCAGAAAATATTTAAATCCCAAATATGGTCTTAAGATAGGAGACTTATACCTTGCGTATCTCCTATTTGCAGACGACATAGTCCTCTTTTCAGAATTTGCGGAGAACCTACAGGCACAAATTGAATTATTTTATAGGTAGGCCTACTGTGAGATTTGGAATCTAATAATAAGCATCGCTAGAACAAAAATTGTGATATACAACAAAATATATGCCAAGCATTCTTTTTCCTTCACACTGGGCGAAAATGCCCTAGAAATAGTGGACAACTATAAATACTTAGGTCTTTGGTGTAGTAATAATAAAAATATATTTGTAAAAAACCATTCGTATCTGGCTGAACAAGCTCGGAAAGCAATTTTCACAATAAGAAATTACAGTCACAGCTTAGGACACCTTACTCCTAAATTATCTTTAAGAGTATTTGAAGCGCAAATAGAACCCATATTGATGTATGGTAGCGAGGTACTATTTATTGGTAAAGAAATATTTGACTTTGAGATGGTTCCTTTATCATTCTTGAAAAATATGCTGGGAGTCAAACAACAAACCACATCAGTTACTATTTATGGGGATACAGGAAGGTACCCCCTCTTTTTAAAACAACAAATTCTAGCGTTGAAATACTGGATTCGCCTGATATCCTTGCCTAAAAGCTGTTATATGAAAATCGTGTACAACTCACTGGCGTCTCTTGATTTTATTGGTGAAACTAATTGGTGCTCTCACATCAGGTCATTATTATTCCGAACAAACCACTGCGATGTTTGGAAAAATCATAGGGTCGAAAATGCCAATCGTCTCATCAAACAATTTTAATTATGTTTGATTAATATATATAAAGCTGATTGGTCTAACAAAGCCTGAAATCCCAAAAAATTGCGAACGTACATAAAAGTTTAAATTCGACCACTCGCTAGAAGAATATCTGTTTTACATCCCCGACACAAGGTGGATAAAGGCGCTATCAAGATTGAGAATGAGCTCACATATGCTAGAAATTGAACGAGGAAGGCATGTCAAGCCGCAAAAAATACCACTAGAACAGCACACATGTCAAAGATGTACATTAAACTCTGTTGAAGACGAAATTCATTTTTTAATTACTTGCTCTTACTTCGCTACGCAGCGAACTAGTTTACTTGCCATAAGCAAACTACTCAACAGTGAATTTGACTCACTCTCAAACGACGACAAATTTATATATATTATGTCATCTACACATCGACCATTAGTATTATGCTTAGCAAAATACACCTATAGCTGTTTTCAAACCTTAAGCGTGTCGCGTACCTCCGCTTTATAATACGCTTGGGGCGTAGGGTGACTGGTGCGGCTGGTGATTCCTCTAATCATCCACTCATGAAATCACCCATGCTGTCGAGGGATCACCACTGTGGTACCAGCGACTGGTACGGCTGGTGATTCCTCTTATCATCAACTCATGAAATCACCCATGCTGTCGGGGGATCACCACTGTGGTACCAGCGACTGGTGCGGCTGGTGATTCCTCTAATCATCCACTCATGAAATCATCCATGCTGTCGGGGGATCACCACTGTGGTATCAGCGACTGGTGCGGCTGGTGATTCCTTTAATCATCTTGGTGTTTCGAGCTGACGTCAGTCAATGCATTTTTTAGATTGTTTTTTAACATGTTAAATGTAATGTACATACTCTCACTCATTATGTAATTACTCGGTTTCTACGCTTCCCAGAGGTTTGTTTTGCTATATGCAGTAGCTATTTTATCTCTGGTTTTGGTGCGGGAAAATTAAAAATATCATGCCAATGCTGTTTAACTGTAGGTTATTTTAAATAGTTCTGGTGCATATTTTATTTAACCTGTGCTTGTTTTAGTATATAATGTCGTTTGATTTTAACATGATTAAGTTATCTTAGCATGCATATTTTACCGAACTAATCCTGTTGTATATAGTCTTGTACATATGTTCATTTTCAATGACGCATAAGTCTGCATAGACTTACCGTCGTCAATAAATATCTATCTATCTATCTATGATCCAGTCTGTACAATGTCGTTATTTTCTAGATGTATTATTTATAATGCCAATCTTCTGTTTTTGTTGCTTTAACATTTATATCTCTGGTGAGGTGTAGTTTTTATGTGGTGAGTAAGTAAGTAAGTAAGTAAGTAAGTAAGTAAGTAAGTAAGTAAGTAAGTAAGTAAGTAAGTAAGTAAGTAAGTAAGTAAGTGAGTGGGTAAGTAAGTAAGCGGCGAGGTGAGGGTGTCAGATATTATCTCTTATATACCTGACGTCATGTAATTCTTTGTATACCCAGTTTAGCGTGACATAATATGATCATTATTAATAGATAGGTTGATATAACCATCGTGCTATTGTTTGGTGGATACATATCATCACCCTATGTGCGCAGTTTCACTTATACTACATGTCGTATAATAGTAAGCATCTATCCTGGCACCGGAATTGTGCCGGATTCCATAATTTATCTGAAACGGAGAAGCACACAAAATAGTATTCAGACCTTCGATCTACCAGTAACTAACTATATGTTGTATTGATGAACAATTACAATTGTGCTGAGAATATATCAATGCTTATCCAGCACTGACATTCAAGAATCCGATTGAAAATAAAATCGGTAATGATCTATTGGACGTATTATTTCTACGGTAATTAGTGTTGTTGATCTGATTAAAGAGAACACGTGGAGAGTGTGGTGATTTATCTGATCCACTCGACCTTCAGCTGTTCAGCTCCTAGTGATTAGGTAAGACCCATCCACGTCTCAGCCCTGAGATTGATCAATTTACTTGAACTGGTATATATAATGGTCGTAGACCCACAATGTAGATATTCAAATGGAGAGGAAATAGCTAACTAAGACATATGTTGATTTCAAATTGGAAACCTTTGCTCTCCACGGTTTATACATAATTATTTCAACGTTGTACTGGTTGAGTCTACTGATGCATGTTTATACCTTTAGGAACTGCTATGTCGAGTGATCCACTCACTATTATAGCTGCTAGGGGATAATTAATGTAACTGAATAATTATTGCATTAGATCATTTTTCTAAAAATAATTGTATGATACATGGCCCTGACACTTTATAGTGATTGACTTGGCCAAGGGGTCATCATGCAGATAGTGGCCACTCCTACATAAACTGACGAGGAAGAATTATTGTATGAGGATTTACCATTAAGAAAGATGACATTTTTAAATGTCACAAAATATAATAATTACTTGGTTCTTTACGGCTATGACTTGCCAACGCAATACAAATACAGTTATTGTCGACTTAAGACATTGCAACAATGCAGTGCCAGCGATACAATTGAAATGATAACGTAAAGCTTGTCATGAATTATTTTCCATCATGTCAGATAAGCACTCATAATTATCGTCGCCTCGGAGCTAAAGGATCCTATCTGCCACTCTGACGAGTGTCAGATAGGATCCTTTAGCTCCGAGGCGACGATATGAACAGTTCAAATTGTGGAACCAATATGCGTGTTACATTTTATATCCCACTCCGCAACATTATATTAGTAGATGTACTTATCAAAATGGCACATTCCCGGACGATGTGACTTGGCCACAAAACTCTCATGCGTATCCTCGGTTACTCAACCGCGCTCATCATGGCTATTACATACAGTGCCAACTTAACTCACCCTAAAATCCTCACGATGCATCAAAACATAATTTTGCATTTGTGATAAATGACTTGATTTTCTACACCTTCAGAACGAAAATTTTCATGTAACTGTTTTAATAATACCAATTATATATTTGTTCATTTGTCATCCACTTCGAGTCATCTTCATTCACTGCAAGTCGAGAACTGCGACAGCAACTCGTGGCTTGTAGTGGATGAAGATGGCAACGGTAAATGTAGGCTTGATAAGGTTAAGACATGTAGACAGGGGAAATTAGAGCTCTGCAATTTTTTTTACAAGCGGTCACCAGCGTTCATTCTAAAACGTCGACAACATTTTTTTTATTTTCCAAATAATTCAACCGTAGACCGACGATGGCCGACGTTAACTAACTTTTATCAGTGAAGGCTAACACACCGCAAAAAAATGAAATGAATTGGGCTTTAGGCCACCTTTGTGCACATATAGGCTAAACTGGGCCAGGCAAACCTCCTGAGGATGGTGAGATGATTGAGATGACACTGTCCTCCAGACACAGGATTCGAAATTCGAGCCCGGCGGTCTGAGGCCGAGCACGCTACCTCTCGGTCACGGAGGCTCCCCACAATACTGACTTTCACACGTGGATGGGGAAGAAACATCTTTTGTTTCTTTTAAACAGCCGAGACCCATCTTCCTCTGCAAGGCTGGCTATTCCTGAGGTCGTAGACCGACCTTGCTGAAACAGGGTTGAATCCGCCTATTGGAGTGGGGACTTTCAAAAAATATTTTTTCTGTGTGACCCAAGTTTGACCTCTGGCATGAGTGTTGTTTTAATGTGGGGCCACTGTCTACGACACCGGCCCTACATTAAACAACACATGTCTGCTGGCCGAGTAGCTCACCGGAAACGTCTCAGACACAGACCACCACATCTCACCGCAACGTGCATGAGGGTTGAATTAATGGTGAGCCAACGTCGCAGACAGCGGGCCAACATTAAAAAGACATTTTTTGAAAAACTAATGAATATTCAATATATAAATCTCCCTCCCTACCCCAATAGGTGGATGGTATGGCTAATTCAGCAAGGCTTGGCCTGACGGCCTCGCTCTGTCAAGACTTGCTGCCAGGAGGATGCCGAGACCGGGAACCGTAACGAACCGCAAACGATGGCCGAAAGGCGTAATTCCGCAAATCAAATGCTAAACACGCTACATGGGGACAAGGAAACAGTTATTTTTGTACTTGCAGAAAGTAAATTTTGTTTTTAACCCTTTAACCGCCGGTGCCGCATATATCCGATTTTTCACTTAATTATTATCACATTCAGTACCGCCACTTAAACATGTTAAAGCCATAATCTGACATCAATCAGCACGATTTGAAAAGAGTTGATCTCCATTTTGTCAAATCTGAATAATTTTCACTCACTTGAAGTTGTGGATCGCGTCAGCGAGACACAACTTCAGGTGGGTGAAAATTCAAATTGAATAATTTGGCGGTTAAAGGGTTAAAACGTAACCACTGGTAAAGAATGAACTACTGTGTGGAAATGTTCGCAGCACATTTATCTTAATTACATTGATAGTATGACTTAATCGCGTATTTTTGGATCTCAATGAGTGGTCTTATATAAATTATAGCCATCTGCTACAAAAATGGAAAACCCGAAGATACGATAAAATTACAGATTTAAAAAACCCTTCTTGCTCATGTTATCGTGCATGACTGAGTCACATTCAGTTCCTATAGCGTGTTTAGTATACATTTGACATCTGATAGGCCTATTACCAAAGGTTAACCAGGTTTCCTAGACATTTCAACCAATTATTGCTGTTTTATTCAATGACGTGACTTATGTGTAAATACTTGACGATATTTCGTGACAAGATGTCAACTTTTTCAAGCGTATCGTCCTCGCAGCAAACACAAAACATTTGTATATCATTTATAAAACGTCGGCCCAACGTCTTTGACGTTGACCCAACATCATAATAATCAATGTTATACAAATGTTTTGTGTTTGCTGGGGTCATACAAAACTATTATGAACCAATATGCATTGGCCCGCTGCTGTGTTAAACCTGCCCGTCGGCTGTGTTGTGATGGAGTGCGACATTTGTAGGAACCTGTGCCAAACACAACTGAAAACTGCCCTTAATAATTGCTTTGATATTCTGATGCAATACCTTCAAGGAACTACTAATGGGTGTGTGTTTCTGTGTTTTAGACTTTCCAAGCAGTGTCAGGTAGTACGTTACACTGGCGACACAGTCGGAACAAGCTGTACCTGGTTCCAGCAGCATGACGAGAAAGACGTCCAAGTATCAGGAGCGTCTTCACTGTGACCCCGCTGACCTGCCAGTACCACCAGATGGAGGTTGGGGCTGGCTGGTGGTCCTCGCCTCATTCACTGTCAATGTCATTGTTGATGGTGTCTGCTTCACCTTCGGTATATTCTACGTGTCATTCCTTGACCACTTTGGTGCTAGCAGGGCAAAGACATCATGGGTTGGCTCCTTGGTACCAGGAATGTACCTCAGCTTAGGTAAGCTCATATGGTGGTCCGCATTTTACTCCCGATCCCACTCCGTGTAGCTACATACATGCAGCCTATGTACCGTGTGGTGTCTAGGCTACTGTCTGATCTGGTAGTGTACGTTATAACGTAATATCTCAAGGTTCACTTGTTGTGTAGAATTATTAACTCAATCAACACTACTGTACAGTACTGAACAAGAAATGTTGATTTGTAGTAGGATATTATCACAATGCACGCTGCTGTATCAGTAGATAAAAAATGAAACCTCTACTGTCTTTGCGTAATTTAGCGCTATCAAATCAAACAAATTATTAATCTTAATAATTATTATTGTTATGTGAAGGAAACTACAAATGTACTTATACACACCGAAAACAAGCCAGGTGGCATACTTATAACTTCTATCAAAGAGGCTGTTCACAGAACAATTCTATCCTTACTGCAGTATTTTCACTCCTTATAGACAGAATCAGTCGGTCCGTAAATAAAACTCGTTTCGGCATTATCTTATTATTCACAAGTAAGTTCTGTCATTAATAACTTTATTATACTTACTGGGTGTCTTGTCAATACTGTCAATACTGCTTGAGTCAATAAAAAGTTTGAACTGCATGATTGTATAAACCGATTGCGATGGAACTTCACGTACATGTAAGAAGCAGTCTTGTCACTTTATCACTTCACAGTAGTCTGTTTGGACAACTCTCTTTCGGCTAATAACCAACAGCGTGTCCTGTCAGCACCGCATGGCAAAGGCAAACAGCAGTAACTGCTTACTGTTGAAGTAAGCAGTTACTGCTACGTGGCTTTAACAGCAAAAGGCTCAGATTTGTATGTCTTATTTCAATTTTCACCCACTTGTTGAAGTTATCTCTCGCTACCGCGGGTGAAAAATACTCACTCAATTTGAGAACAACTATTTGCAAAACCCAATAACAGTGTTTTGATCGCTAACAGAACGAATTAACCCTGAATTTACCATTGTCATCTTCATCCACTACAAGCCGTGAATTGCTGTCGCAATTCTCGCCTTGTAGTGGATGAAGATGACATGAAGTGGGTGTGCAAATGAAAAAAAAGAAATTGCTATTATTAAAATAGTTCCATCAAAATCTTCGTTCTAAAAACGTTGAAATTAGGGATTTAATTCATTATTCAGAGATGAGAAATGCTGCTATGAGGCGTGAGGGTTTAAAAGGTTTGAAACGATTATAATCGAGCTTAGCGCTTAAAGGGTTAGAGTGATTAGTCCCCACGTACACAACATATCTGGCGAATAGTGCACAGGCGAACCGAATGAACCACCGCGGGAGTATATCGGGCAGTGTATTGCCCACTGTCTGCATACTAATTATTATACATAATGATGGCCAGGTGAATGGAGTTCAGTATGCAATATTAAAACCACATAATTACCCAACTGACAGCTGACGTTGACGGAACTTATCACCTCCAATAACAACAAATGCAGGGCTCGTATTCTCGTACAAGTTACGATATATCGTAGGCTTCTGATTGGTCGAGATGGCCATCTCGACCAATCCGAAGCCTACGATATATCGTAACTTATATGAGAATTCGGAGCCAGTATAACAAAATGTAAACAAATATAAATCAGCAATAAGCGTGAAAATTAACTTTGTAAGATATTCAAAGGGAAATAGTAGAGTGGGCTACATTAAAGCATGTGCATTAAGATTTAGGAATAAAAACAAAAATCAAATGTTATATTCTATGCAAAAATATGGGAAAAACATTCAATTTTGCATTAAAACGTTTAGAATAGTAATTTAAAGCCGCATTCTTTTTTTTTAATTATCATTACATATCATTATTTCGTCATCAATTTCAGTTAGTTCACACCTTGCTGATATTTGCTGGTTTATAAGATCAAACTGCATTATTGTATTGCCCTCTCTTTATTTTCTAATCACATACGTCCTACGATTATCAGATGGTTCCCATCAAGGTTCAGGCTAGATTGTTCAACAGAGCATATATTATACTGATGCTACTTACTTAAATATTCTTTTTGTTCTGATGATCTGAAACATGTGATATGGCACGTATTACAAATACCCTTGAGATATATATATATATATATATTTATATTGATCATAAGCTACACTAACTGTCCCATCAGTCCATGTGATATACTTTAACAAGATTATAGCATAATATGGCACTTGTAATTACCTTGTCAATTAACTTGAATTAAACGAATCACTTATTTCGCGCTCAAAATGAGTAACCCAGCTGTTAGTAGGCCAAGCCACAATGCCAGTGTGAGGTTCACACCTGCATTCATCATGTTCAATCAGGCAACTTTGTACAACACTTATATCACAAAGACCTTCAACTATAACTGGGCGGGGGCCCTAGGGTAGTGGTTAGCACCGCTGCCTTTCACGCCAGAGTTCGGGATTCGGTTCCCGGTCTCGGCGGTTTGTAAGAAACAAAAATGTTTCTTCCCCATCCACGTGTGAAAGTCAATATTGTGGGGAGCCTCCGTGACCGAGAGGTAGCGTTCTCGGCCTCAGACCGCCAGGGCTCGAATTTCGAATCCTGTGTCTGGAGGACAGTGTCATCGCAATCATCTCACCATCCTCAGGAGGTTCTCCTGGCCCAGTTTAGCCTATATGTGCACAAAGGTGGCCTAAAGCCCGATTCATTTCATTTCATTTCAACTATAATTTTGTCGTGGAATTCTGCAGATCACTTCTAGTGAGCGCGGCCTCCATCTGATTTCTGTCAAGTATCTCTGCACACTAATTTTAGTCACCAAACTTTATGTCAACGATCACAAACAAAACACATTGCTGAAGTATTCAACAATACTACTGTTTGCATCAAAGGAGTGTTGTTTGATGACAACCTCTCCATGGATCAACACAGCGAATTGTGCAATCGCTCTCTCGCCTTGACTATTGTAACACCCTTTACCAGGTTTACAAAATATTGCATCCGATGTTGAAGCGTTGTCTGACATAAACTGACCCGTTTTTATTGGTTCACTGGTAAAATCGCCTGCCAGATCAACGATTTTGAGAAAGTGCATATTTTTTTATCAACAAGCACACTACTCCCTTGTACAATTGTCTATCTATCAGGCATACTATCCAGTTGATCGTTGTGACGCATTTTAAGACATTATTTGTATACATTTTGATACATTATATACAACATTATATCCTGATTTTTCACTTGAAGATGGTTTAACGTTGCCATTCTCTCTTGAATCCTTGGTTTTAATTAGCTATACATTTAATTATCGTTGTTTATAATGTTTACAGGGCCTGTGGTGAGCGCTTTGTCCAACAAGTATGGCTGCCGAGCTGTGACAATGTCTGGAGGGGTGGTGTCCTGCATCGCCTTCATCCTATGTACATTTTCAAATGACATAGATATGCTCATCTTCACGTATGGATTCCTCGGAGGTAATTTCATCTATAGGTTATGCTGTAGACATACATGTAGATACATGGTAAACATGGTAAATGATACCCGTGGGGATACCCAGCAAACACAAAACATTTGTATAACATTTCTACAATGTCGGCCCAGCATCATCGACGCTGGACCAACGTTGCACAAATGTTATACAAATGTTTTGTGCTTACTGGGTACCTGGGTGGAAAGGAAGTTGTAAGGATGCCCATGGGGATACCTGGATCAGAGTATTGAAATGGTAAAGGATAAACATCGGGAAACCTGGGTGGAAATGGTAAGGGATACCCGTGGTTGTCAAATGTGACATGTGGTTTGATGTCCATGTGCTGATAAATCGTTTTAGTTGTAAATCCTTAGTATTTATATCAATATACCTAACAAAAAGGACATCGACGAGTGGTGGACATTGTTTTTCTTACACTGAGCGTTGCACATCCCTGTGAACACGAAAAAGACATTGTTCCAATAATGGCTTAATATTAGCCCACCATCTACTACATCGGCCCAACATTAAACCAGCATTGGTTCAACGTTTCGTGTTTCCCGGGGTAATCCGTGTTATAGATGTAGATATTGAGCGGTGGATCACCACAGTGATCACCTGGTATAAGTGATTCCTTTCCTCATAATCACCGGATGCTCTCTCTCATTGTAAACAAGTACAAAGTTCTCTATACTTGATCTCATATGATCTGATCGCAAGTTTAACCCTTTAAACGCCAAATTATTCAATTTGAATTTTCACCCACTTGAAGTTGTGTCTCACTGACGCGATCCACAACTTCAAGTGAGTGAAAATTATTCAGATTTGGCAAAATGGAGGTCACCTGTTTTCAAATATTGCAGATTGATGTCACATTTTTCCTTGTCACATGTTTAAAAGGTGGTACTTAATGTGCTGATAAAAAAAGAAAACACGAATATATGCGACACCGGCGGTTAAAGGGTTAACCCTTATATCGCTGAAATATTGTTATACAAGCCATAGACCAAAGCTTATTCAATTTGAAAAATCATCATAAATGTCTTCGTTAGCTTTTTCCGCCTAATTTGAATACCTATATGTTATGGGTCTACGGTAATTAAAAATATTTTACACTGTAAGTGCGCGGCCGACATTAGACGTCAAAATATGACGTCTGCAGACGTCAGATTCTGACGTCTTTAGGCGGTACCTGCATGCGGTGAGAGAGTTAATCCTCATAGATCCTATCTCCCATCGCTGCATGTACCTACCGGCATATTTGGAAGAAAATTAATTGACCAAATAATCGTTTAATTCATCACAATGCGCTTTCCTTTGAGATCACACTATACTTTGTTATTTCATAAAATCAAATATAAAAGCAGGACGTTTCATTAGTAACATTTATTATTTGTCATTTTAATAACGATTTAAAAACAATCGCCATAAAATTGTTCTTACTAGAATGAAATCAAGTCATTATCTGAGTATGTTGGTTGTGAATCACGATGTATTTACAATCGTGATTTATAGCGTGGAGCAGATTATAATATTTGAGCTGACTAGGGAATGAAGGGTCGAGTAAGCTCATTGCACGATTATTAAACGTCTTATCCCATGAAACATTACACCAGCAATGGGCCAGCATCTGATACAGTAAACGAGCATTAGGCCGACGTCGTATTTTACCTACGATTGACATATTGGACTTGTCCATTGATCCAAATCTAACCAGGGTCAGTTCAGTTTGTACCAGGTGAATACCATGAAATACTGATCTTATTGACCCTTTAACCGCCACTCTATTCAATTTGAATTTTCAACCACTTGAAGTTGTGTCTCGCTGACGCGATCCACAACTTCAAGTGGGTGAAAATTATTCAGCTTTGACAAAAAGGAGGTCAACAAATTTCAAATCTTGCTGATTAATGTCACTTTTTATCTTTAAAAGCTGATATGTAATGTGCTAATAAAAAATGTAAAAATCGAATATGGCCGGCACCGGCGGTTAAGGGGTTAATGTATGAAGTCATCAATTACTTTCAATGTTTAACTGGAGTAGGTGAGGCTAATTGTTTCGACTACCACGGATCAACTTGACAAGCCTTATCATTGCCTATGATACAAGTGAAATAATAGGACATTCAGTGGCCCCTCCAGAAATAGAATAAGGGGGCGCGCTCAGATAAATGTATTTAAAAAGAATTTTGAGAAGATAAATATCAAATGGTGTGATTTCGTGGAACATTTGCTGTAAATGAAGATAAGGCACATCCGGCTACTGTTATTATAAGACATTAATAAAATGAAAAAAAACAGCGTCCCCTGAGCACCCCCCCCCCCCCTGATACGTCTCTGACATTATTAGATTAACATATTTATATTACATTTATCAAGTGAGTACCTTCTTCATATGGAGTTTTATATACCAGCTATACACGATTTAGACCCGACACCCTTAAAAGAGACGTCAAGTCAATGTCGCCTTATTGTTGACCCAGCTAACACGATACATCGACCCAATGCTGTGTTAATGTTGGGCCGACGTCGGGGACGGCGGGCCACCATTAACCCAGTATTGGGTCAATGTATCCTGTTTGCTGGGGACCACCATCTTTGACGCTGGCCCATCATTGACCAGGTATTGGGTCAATGTATCGTGTATGCTGCCCAGGAAACATGAGACGTTGGGATAACGTTGGTTTCTGTTGGCCCATCGTCTACGACGTTGCCCCAACAGTAAACCAACGTTGTTCCAACGTCTCATGTTTCCCAGGTGGGACACTGTACCATTGTCTCTGAGGCAACTCCAAAGACGATGGACCGACATTGACCAGTGTTGATAGGCTCCATGATACGTCTATTCTGATATCAAAGGTGATGTGGGCCGATTTGCTCAAGATTGTGATAGCATTTTATAACTAGACCAAATTACACATTCAACGTAGTCATTTATACACTTCAACACAAAAACAAACAATTATCAATGGCAATATTTGCACAGTCATAGGAAATAAATACAATTTTAATAGGATTATCAAATACAACACACTAGCTTTGCTAAGTGTAATATTTCTTCAATTTCTTATGAGCCATAATATTATGTCCTTTATCTAGAGCTTGAAATGTCAGTTCAATAGTGAAATAGTGCTGGATCAGCGCCTTGAGCCGTTGATCCTATGTTGGATTAATTTAGGGCCACCGTCGGAGCTGTTTTAAGCAACATTAATTGGGTCAGCGTCTTTAGCCGTTTCGTCCTTTCCGAGGCCGTGGTTTGCTGTATACGTTTTACCCGAAAAAATCAAAGTTTTTCAACATGAGGTGACTGAGAGCGATTTCGACCTCAACGTCCGAAAAATGTCCATAACTTAAAAAATGTGGGGGCTTTGAGCAGCTGAGCATGTGGGCATGTAACTTAGGCCTAAATGTCACTGATTCAAAAAACAACTAATTTAGACCTGATTATTCGAGGGCAAGTCTCTTAGACCGTACAATGAAATGTCCCACGATTTTTGACTGGGTCAATCTGTGGCTGCAGCCTGTTTCAGCCACTGGGGATAAGCAAGCGTCTTATGTTTACTGGTCTGACATAAAGATGCACATGTTGTCACAATGCATCTTCACACACAGCCTCGTTCCCAGGGCGGCCATCCCATCTACAACGCTGGGCCAGCTTAAAATCAACATTGTGTTTAAATCTTGTGTTCTCTGGGTTATATAACATAACTATGCTGAGAACGTCAATATATCCTTAGCCACACCCTTTCCACGCCCACCCCTCCCTCTCCACACAATACGTATCATATCATAATATCATATCATAATATTATAGTGAACTTGTTTTTGGTATATAATTATAAAAAATATATACATTAAATGCGAAATAATTAAATATATTTTCATAGCAAATTGTCTGAATTCGAACGAGGATGAAATAGAGGCAGTTATTCAGTGTGTTGTCTACCTTTGTATATAGTGTAGAAGGGGGGGGGTGAGGTTTGAAAGGGGGTGGCTATGATATATCCAAATATATAATTGCGATACATGTAGTATTAGCGTATCATAACTACGTTTTTTTCTCCGTCGATTTATTTGGTTCGTTTAGATTGTGCAGGTGCACCATGTGTACCTGGATGGCTTAGAGGTCAAGCACGTGCTACTTTAGGCTCACTCTCTCACTTTGAACCTTTACCTATATCCATAGCTCCTTATCCAGGCACGAGTACAGGTCAAGTTCTACAAGGTCCTTTGTCAAAAGAGACATTTTGTATGCAACAGTGCGATATCGTCTATTTTACTTTTCGAGGCTCCTATATAAAATACTTCAAACTGTTCAAAGACTAGGAGTGCACAGGTCTGCTACGGTACCATGTACTATAAAAAGCCGTTGAGATATCACAAAAATAGACCTCAACCAGACCCAACCCCCCTCCCCCCAGGTTCATTGTCGACCAGGTTACCTTCTTGCTACCACATATTCTGACTGAATATAATCTTTCATATTTTAACCTGATAATTGCGTTCGAATCCGATGATATTTTCGTGTGGTGAATTACTTAATGGTGATCAGGTAATAGCAGGTTAACAACAGTGTTCAATGGCTCGCATGTAACTCGCACCAAATCACCCGTGTGTGTCATAATCACTTGACTTAGAAAGAAAGAGGTGGTCCTTAATGCAGCATTACATAATTCAATGTTGTTTTGAACGCAGTACATTACTAGAGGCAATCACGTGATATATGGTGTAGAATAACCACCACAACATTAGGTGAAGTATGACACTAACTTGTACTCTTAACCTAGATACAGGTTTATTGTGTGCCATCACCCCTATTTCACGAACCTCTTTCACCTGTAACATTCACACCTAATTAGATACACCTGTAAATCTGTATAATTAGCCCTATCAGCGTTGGCAAAACAGTTGAGCGCTTTCTACCGTTTTTTCATAGCCAAAGTAAAACCTGAAAATAAAAATCAAGTTTACTGCTACAGATATCAACTAAATTAAGCACCAATAATAAATTATTATCGATATATATCTAACATTTAGCTTAAAATGAACGGGAAAAAGTCAATAATCGGCAGTAACGTGGTAATCAGGTTAATGTTATTATGTGATTATAGATTATTACAGTTCTTGTGTCCCACTCCAGCACAGGTCATGTACCCTACTTATAGAATTCAAAATGAGAAGGGCACAATCCTGGCGTTCACGTGACAAAAAATGAAATGAATCGGGCTTTAGGCCACCTTTGTGCACATATAGGCTAAACTGGGCCAGGAGAACCTCCTGAGGATGGTGAGATGATTGAGATGACACTGTCCTCCAGACACAGGATTCGAAATTCGAGCCCTGGCGGTCTGAGGCCGAGCACGCTACCTCTCGGTCACGGAGGCTCCCCACAATACTAACTTTCACACGTGGATGGGGAAGAAACATTTTTGTTTCTTTCAAACCGCCGAGACCGGGACGTTCACGTGACGCTGGCCTGATTATACTACTATTATGCTAAGCCAACATATCCGACCATCTGCCGGCATTGAACTGGATGTGTGGATGTACAGGCCTTGCTGGCTGGCACACGTTAGAGCTGATACACCTGATGGTCAGGTGTACTTGGCAAGCGGATTGTATGATGCTGTTATCTAAAGACCCAGTCACACATACCATCACGCACGTCAAGCACACCAAATAATGAAGAATTTTGGTTAGTGCGTTGTGATTTGCTGGGCGTGCGTCACAAATCGTTGGTGATTTGACGAGAACGTCGGATAAACGTTTTTCATTTACCGTGTGCGTCAAACTCATTTTTTGCATGTTAGAAAATATGAAAGTTTTTCCACGTGTGAATTTAGACACCAGAGGAACGTCAGACCAGCGCCAGTCTAACGCTATAGACACAAGTAGAGCACACGCTCTAAACTCGTTGTGTTTTCGTTGACCGAGGTTTGTCTCAGTCACACATAAACGACGCACAGTCCACGCACAAGAAAATAAAAAATAACAATTTGACTCTGGATTGTGAAAAACGTCGCAAGATGGTAGCGAATGCACAGCGTGTTTTCAAGGCAAATTGTGAATGAACAGCGCTTTGCTAACGCGTTAAACGCTTATAGTGCGCATTAAACCCTAGAATATTAATGTCGACGATTAGTAAATTCTATCAGTTTTCTTTGAACATATGTAACCATTTTTAAAACAAAAAATGTGTCCTAAATTTATGATGACATTTTATGTTTAGACGTAATTTCGAAAAAAATCAAACAAATTCTGCAATTAAAGCCATGTATCGTTCGAAACACCACCTCAAATGATTAAAAATAAAATATCGTACTCCAGAGATCCAAGGGTTAAGCTGCAGAAATAACATAGTAGAACGGCTTCAGATAGAGCAAGGTGCCACCTGGAATGGACATTAATGACATAAGGTTTTTTTGAAACCTTATGATGTGTGTGAACATAGAAATTCAGGTAAACGTGCATCTGCGGCTGCGTTTGGCTAAATAGGCTAATATATTCAAAATGGCCGCCAAATTATCAAATTTGTGAAAAAATGATATATTTGCCATAAACATTCATTGATATATGACTGAAGCCAAAATATACCCTTGTCAAACTTGCATCAACATGTTTTTATTATAACAGACCTATAAAAACAAAATGGCTGCTGAAATACTGACAAAATGGCGGCCAAAATGGCTAAAATTGGAGGAAAAATGTGTACTAGCTATATTATGGCTGTCTGTAAGGTGTCACCCGGAAGGGAAATTTAGGCCACTATTATTTTCACAAAGCTGGACTACTCAGAAGCCAGAATCAAGCTGTTGATCAGGTAACTGCCACTGCTTTACTGAAATATGGCCAAAAATGTATATTACCTATGTGCGATTTTGAGAAATCGAGCGTATTACACATTTTCGCCCACCGAGTAGTCAAACTTTGAGCTATATCAATATATTCAATATCAATACAAAGCTACTGACACAGGCGTTCACATGGATTTAAAATATTTTGTATCCGTTTATTGACAAATGCATAAGAGAGCTTTAGGTTGGTATTTCAACCCTTAATTTTACCTATTTTTTCAAACATTTTCAGTAAATAGTCAAAATACTTTTCTCTCAGCTGATTTTTGTGAGGTATAAATGTTTAGTTTTGATGTTCTAGAACTATCGTTTACTTTAAATAAACTCATTTGGGATAAAAATAATGAGTTATGTGATATATTACACGCGTTTGGGTTAGACGTAAAAATTGTTGCGCTTCTCTTCAGGCTCGGGAAAATTTATTGTGGCTTACATTTTTTTCCCAACGGGTAGTCAAATTTTGAGCTATATCAATATAAGTGATATCAATGCTAAGTTACTGGCACCGGCCTTCGAATGGATGTAAAATATAATGTGTCTAATCATTGAAAAAGGCAAAAGAAAGCTTGAAGTTTGTATTTTAACCCCTAATTTTACCTATTTTTGATACTTTTTTAGTACATAGTCAAAACACTTTACTCTCAGCTAATTTTTGTATGGTAAATGTTTAGAGTTGACTCAAGCATGTTCTAGAACTATTGTTCACTTGAAATAAACACATTTGGAATAAAAATAATGAGTTATGTGAGCATATTACATGTTTTTTGTTTAGACGTAAAATATCTCACATTATCGCCCACTGAGTAGTCAAATTTTGAGTTATATCAATATATTTAATATCAATAAAAATCTACTGACACAGGCTTTCACATGGATGTACTTATGTGAGCTATTACATGTTTTTTGTTTAGACGTAAAATTAGCTCGCTTTTCTTTAGGCTCGGAAAATTGACCATATCTCACATTATTGCCAACTGAGTAGTCTAATGTTGAGTTATATCAATATATTTAATATCAATAGAAATCTACTGACACAGGCTTTCACATGGATGTAAAATATGTTGTGTCCGGTCATCGAAAAATGCACAAAAGAGCTTTAAGTTGGTAATAATTTTAACTATTTGTCATACTTTTTCAGTACGTAGTCAAACTACTTTTCTCTCAGCAGTTTTCGTAGGTAATAAATGTTTAGTTTTAATTCAAACTGTTCTAGAACTATTGTGGACATAAAATAAACGTATTTGGAATAAAAAGTAATGAACTATTTTAACATAGTACACACTTTTCTGTTTGGACCTAAAATTTGCGCATTTTTCATCCGGCTCAGGAAAATTGACCGTGTTTCACATTTTTGCCCAATGAGTACCAAAATTTAAAAAATGTACAACATTGATATCAGTTGAAAGTTACTATCAAGTACTTTAAGTGGATGCATATCTTTGATTTCTGTAAAATAAGAAATGTACAACAAAGCGCTAAATTTGTATTTTCTTCCTCCATTTGAACAATTTACAACGTTTTTTAGCGAATACCAACAGGACTTCTCGCTCATGTTAATTTTATAAGTTATTTCAGCCGCTACAAATATGATCATGGCCACTGAAGAAGTGATCACAGCCACTTCAAAAATTATCTAAGCCACTACAATAGTGATCTTGACCACTGAAGAAGTGATCACAGCCACTTTAAAAATTATCTCAGCTACTACAAAAGGTATCTTGGCCACTGAAGAAGAGATCACAGCCACTTTAAAAGTTATCTCAGCCACTGATCTTGGCCACTAACAAACTGGTGTCCGCCACTGAAAAAGTTATTAAAGCCTCTACAGTGGTCTTGGTCATTGAGGAAGTGGTCATATCCACTTTAAAAATTATCTAAACCACCAAAAAAGTGATCTTGACCACTAAAGAAGTGATTACAACCGTTTTACAAAATATCTCAGCCCCTTCTTTAGGGATCAAAATCACTCTTGCAAAAACCGAGATCACTTTTTTAGGGGCTGACATAAGATTGTTAGTGGCCAAGATCACTTTTGTAGCGGTTAAGATAACTTTTAAAATGGTTGTGATCAGTTCTTCAGTGGCCTATGTCAGTTTGTTTGTGGTCAAGATCGAATTTGTGGTGGCTGAGATGACTTTTAAAGTGACTTTGATGGCTTGTTTAGTGATCAAGATCCCTCTTGCAGTGACCGAGATCACTTTTTTATGGGCTGACATAAGATTGTTAGTGGCCAAGATCAGTCTTATAGCGGCTGATATAACTTTTAAAGTGGCTGTGATCAGTTCTTCAGTGGCCAAAATCAATTTGTCTGTGGACAAGATCACTTTGTGGTGACTGAGATAATTTTTAAAGTGACTGTGATGGCTTGTTTAGTGATCAAGTTCACTCTTGCAGTGCCCGAGATCACTTTTTTAGGAGCAGACATAACTTTCAAAGAGTTGTGATCACTTCTTTAGTGGCCAATATCACTTTGTAGTGGCTTAGATATTTTATTCAATGGCTGACACCAGTTTGTGTGTGGCCAAGATCACCTTTGTAATGGCTGGGATGACGTTTAAAGTGGCTGTGATCACTTCTTAATTGGCCAATATCACTTTTGTAGTGGCTGAGATCACGTTTAAAGTCGCTGTAATCACTTCTTCACTGGCCAAGATCATTTTTGTAGTGACTGAGATAACTTTTAATGTTGCTGTGATCATTTCTGTGATATTACATATCCACGTTAAAGCCCTTGATAGTGAATTTCAATTGATATCAAACATTTTGATACATTTTAGCTAGAATGTTTGAATCAAAACTAAACGTTTATACCATATAAAAAGCAGCTGAGAGAAAAATATTTTGATTATTTACTTGAAAAATAGGTGAAATTAAGGGTTAAAATACCAACTCAAAGCTCTCTTTTGCATTTGTCAATAATCAGACACAAAATATTTTACATCCATTTGAAGGCCGCTGCCAGTAGCTTTCTATTGATATTAAATATATTGATATATATATATATATATATATGTATATAAATTTGACTACTCATTGGGCACAAATGTTAGATACAGAAAAGCGCGCCAATTTTACGTCTAACCAAAAAAGTGTGTAATATGTTCCCATAACTCATTATTTTTTTATCCCAAATAGGTTTATTTAAAGTAAACAATAGTTCTAGAACATTTTTGAATCGAAACTACCTTACAAAAATCTGCTGAGATAAAAGTATTTTGACTATTTACTGGAAAAGTGTGAAAAATAGGTAAAATTAAGGGTTAAAGTGGCCAAAATTCCCCTTCCGGGTGACACCTTACCGACAGCCATAATATAGCCAGTACATATTTTCCCTCCAATGTTAGCCATTTGGCCGCCATTTAGTCAGTATTTCAGCAGCTATTTTGGTTTTCTTTGGTCTGTTATAATACAAACATGTTGATGCAAGTTTGACAAGGGTATATTATGGCTTCAGTCATATATCAATGAATGTTTATGGCAAATATATTATTTTTTCACAAATTTGATAATGTGGCGGCCATTTTGAATATATCAGCCTATTTTAGCCAAACGCAGCCGGAGATGCACGTTTACCTGAATTTTTATGCTCGCACACATCATAAGGATTCAAAAAAACCTTATGTCATTAATGTCCATTCCAGGTGGCACCTTGCTCCATCTGAAGCCGGTCTATAGTCACAGCCTGTTGCTTGAGCGCTTGGCGAACTGCGAACGTGTGCGCTCATTGTTTTGAGCGCTCATACAGCACAGGGAAGGCGAGCTGCCCGAGACTGCCCGGCGCCCTCAACGGGCAGCCCTGTGATACAAAGGAAACGTATTTGGCGTTGGCATAACGTTGTTCTAGCTCGCCCTACGTGTTGCTGGTGGTCTTCTGGCGAGTACATGTATGTGTTCATATGCGTTCAATATTTTAAACATACCCAACTTCCTTTGTCGAGTACACCGCGCACAAAAATATGCTAGCGTTAGTGCAGCGCCCTCCACAAACCAGTAACGAGTGCTGACTCACGACCGACGCGTCGGTTATGTCCGACTGAGCCTTACGGTCAGAAAAAAACTCAAAAATGCCCGCATTGAGCGCGCATATAACGTTCATCTGTTCCTAACGCATGTCCAGCGAACATATAACGTATATGGGGCCTGCTGAATGCTTTCTGACTTATTCATGCTTCGCGCTGCGCAGATGCGCAGTGTATTCGCTGACTTTGTCGCCCTGTTAACGCGCTACGCGGTGTCGAAGCGCTGTGTATTCACTGATTTATACACCTGATTTATTTATAACATCCTGTATATTCGTCTTAAACTCGCTGGCTCTTCTCTTATCCTCACAACGACGCACTGCTCAATTTCTTGTCACTCAAAGCGTGAGCTGTGCGTCGTGTATGTGTGACTGGGGTATAAGGATACATATGACTCACAAAGTTGACGTTGGCCCAATATCACAATAGCTTGGGCCAACTGTAAAATCTGGCAAGACACACCGTCCACTTGGATATGAAAGGGTGTATCTGCCACTTTACAAAGTGGCAGATACACCCTTTCATCTTCAAGAGGACAATTATCGCGTTGCAAACTGTTACTTGTCACCGCCACAAGATGAATCTGTAATATTATCATCAGCTACATCGTTTATCTTCGGCCACACTAATTTACTTGCTGTTTAAAGGCGAATCCACAGGGTGGGGGTGTTCTGAATGTGCTCCCGGTTAATGTATTACATGTATTAGCAATTTCATCCACAGTAATGTTGTTATAATTCTATAGTATTTCTAAGTATGCATACGTCAGTCAAGACTATTAAGATATCTTTTTACAAAAATTAAGGCCCCAGTATTTATTAGCGTATGGATCTGAGAACAGTGCCATGCCGCACACAGGACTACACACGGGCTGATTCTGATGACCTGCTATCGACTACTACTTTTTGGGTTCTATATTGGTAAAAAATGTTAATTCCAATTTAAAGCTGTTTTCCGAATTTTGTAATGGTCAAGTTTGTATAAAAGGCGTTGGTGGGGGACAACATCAAAGGCCTTACTGAAATATAAGACCTCAACATCTGTTTGTGTACATATTTTCAAAACTTTGAATAAATTCTTCAGTGTAATCAAACGCTGGCTTTCGCATAAGTGTTTTGATCGAAAGCCATGCCGGACAGGTGTTAACATTTTGTTTTTAGAAAAAATGGGATTCAATTTGCTTACAAATGATGTGTTAAACCAATTTGGCACAAATATGTGAGAGATATCGGCCTGTAGATTAGTGCCGATCCCCTTTTTTGAAGACTGGGGCAACATTAATAGCCTCTCCCCAGTCATCTGGTAATTGGCCAGTCTGTAGAGATTTAGCAAAAATAATTTTAAAAAGGGAGATATAAAAAGGTAGATATTTCTTTGGCAGCATTCTTCAGAATCAAATTCTGGAGCTTATCTGGTCGGGTGACTTTCCGCCGTTTAAGCCCTCAGGTAATTTAGAATAGATGCGAGGAGTGAGCTAAAGTGGATTTTCCCGAGGGGAAATCATATTGGCAGGTATAAATTTGTCCAGACATTGATTTAGGATGGATTTAGGTTTCTTTGTGAATTTGCCTATCTAGGCCTGACAAAAGCAGCCCGCATTATTTTTTGTTTATTGCTTTCGGATTTGCCACCCCATTGTCTCAGTCAATACCAGGTAGGTTGATGAAATCTTCACCCAGCACAATTAAATGGTCTGATATAATTTTTGTTTGCATCACAACAACAATACTAATGTACAAAAATAATGACATTTTATCATCTTTGTCAATATATATTGTCTGTCACTACTAATACTACTAATACTAGACTAGCCAGCCTACACCGTAGTATACAAAAACTTTTAATACATGCAAAGCAAGTCAGCCCTTTGCCATTCCCTAAAACCTTAATGTTTGTAATCACATAATTACCCTATTTATTCTATAGCGTAGATATTTGTAGCCTAGGCCTAGACACAGTTCGTTAGAGGTTAACCTCAGATTTAAATGAATTTTATTCATACCTAGGCAAATACTAAGTTTAACACTGGGTAGCAGTGGTTAGGCCGTGAACTTCTTGGGAACTGCCCATTTCATATTATATTGTTTATGTGATACTTCACATAATCCCAAGTAATTATGTGGTTAGTAACATAGCTGATTGATCAAATAGAAGATGTGAGACAATCAGGCGATCAGACGACTGCATTCACCAAGCATTTGTTTGTTTGTGTGAATAGGTAGCCATTAAAGCAAGCTACTTGGGTGCCCCCGTATACTAGTAGCAACCAACATATTATCATATCGTCTCGATACTAGAACGTCCCATATATTACTTATAGATTCATCCCAAGAAGTACCAGTTACAAGAAAGAGACACATAGGGACCTATATCTGACAGCAAGGTCAACCTTCTCCACACTAATATAGCCAACAGACACTGCTCCAGCAGATGTATCATCAAAATTTAATAATACATTTGCTCAGTGACTAACTGAAATGTTCTATCTAATGGCAAAGGCTCAAAAAAATTCTGTAAATTGTACCCCCCCCCCCCTTAGAAAATCATTCAGTTAAGTATACCTAAATCTGATATCAAATATTTTTTCATTTAAAAATACTGGTTTGTTGTAAAATGTGATCGCACTTCGACTTAAAAACTTTGATCACATTCCTCATGTTTCTTGGAATCATATAAAAATCATGTCAAACAGGGATCATGTGGTAGAGTGTGAAGCAGGAGAAGTATAGTTGTTTTAATTGTTTAGTGCATGTATGAATTATTAAAGACCTGTAGGACTATGATGTTAATATATATAATGCTTTGTTGTATGTTTTAGGTCTAGGTTTCGGGTTGATGTACCTGCCATCTATAGTTATAGTGGGATTCTACTTTGACAAGCGGCGTGCCTTTGCCACCGGTTTGGCTGTATGTGGTACCGGGGTGGGTACTCTTCTCTTCGCCCCCATAGGATCCTGGCTGATCAAGTCGTACGGATGGAAAGGTGGAATGTGGGTGATCGCTGGAATATGTCTGAATGGCTTGGCGTGTGGCGCAATCTATCGTCCACTAGAAGCAAACATGAAAAAACCACCAAAAGAAGAGGAAGCCATGACAGATAGCACACAGCACAAATCTATCATCATGCAGAGGATTATAGACGAAAAGCGTCTACGATGTAACTCCACCGGCTCACTAGATGGCACCCTCATCACCAGAGACAATAGATTCATACGTGATAAATCAGAAAGTCAGTCCACAAGCACAGAGCACGTTCATTCCAACGGTACACCTAATGGCAAGGTGGTGACCATCACCTCCAACCAAGAGGAACACCATGGTGAAGCTCCAATAGAAGCACCACTGCTGGTGAACAAACACCTTCTCAACGTTAAGAGTACCGAGCCACGTCAACGTAATTCATCACAATGTAGTACAACTGGTAGTAAAGGCAGCCTGTACCAAAGTCAGGACAATCTAGAAGCTCATAGACGTAAAGAAGCCGCCAGGCCCATGTATAGACAGGACATCTTCTACGCGGGAAGTCTGGCTAGCCTGTCAGCCTACAAATCCACCACAGATATGTCTAGTTATGCCCAGAGTATTACCAGTATACCAGAGATGCCAGATGACCCCTCTAGCTGTAAAGCCCGATGTCTACCTCTCACCACAGTCCTTAAAGACATGTTTGACTTTAGTCTCATGAGAAGCCCTACATTCCTCTTGCTGGTTGTCACTAGTATATTAGCAATGATAGGTGAGTGCCAGTGAGTCTATGATAAACACAGTCCATGCCTATAGCGATATTATAAATATGAAATATTGGAACATTAAAAACACTGTTTTTAAGTGTACATCAACCACGAAGCAGAATTATATCAACAAAATCAAAGTCTGTATCGTATAATTCCAACTAACTTTTCATGGCATATATGAAGCTTTAATATGTTTATTAAGTGTACATCAACCGTAAAGCATAATAATATCAACAAAATCAAAGTCTGTATCGTATAATTCCAACTAACTTTTCACGGCATATATGAAGCTTGAATATGTTTTATTTAGCACTATACTGATAATAGCTGTTGTGTATTTGTTCAGGTTTCTTCACACCCTTCGTCTTCCTGACAGACTACGCCATAGGCTTAGGATATCGCCTGGAGATAGCCACTTTACTCATCTCGGTGATGGGGATCACTAACACAGTGGGTCGTGTTATGGCGGGCTGGGTCAGTGACAGACCATGGGCTGATTGCCTCATCATTCACAACGTGGCGCTGATCATCGCGGGCTCAGTCACGTGTTGTGTGCCGCTATTTCGCTACTTCCCCATGCTCGTCATTTACTGCTGTGTGTTCGGCCTTTGTATAGGTTAGTAGCTTATCTCCCAAAGTCAAGCGCTGAAATATGATTATGCAAACTATGGAAACCAAAAGGTTTTTTCAATTCTGAATCATTATAAATATCTTAGTTAGCTCTTCCCGCTTCATTTGAATACCTATGTTATGAATCTGCGGCCATAAAAATTTTACTCTTACGGCGTGATCAGGTGAGACTTTAGATCGACTTTAGACGTCAGAATCTGACGCCTACAGACGTCAGATTTTGACGTATAAAGTCGTGCTGTAAGTGTTAATATATCTGTGTCTTCTACCTCTATATATTTGTTAGTAGGCTTATATCAGCATTGTGTCATCAGCTATTGCTGAAATAGAAGCAGTATAGTAATTATTCGGTAACCAGGTACCGTTATATCAAACCTTTCCATTTTCTGATGCCACGCTTTTCTGTTCTCATTTAACAGTTCAAAAGAGTGCGTTCAATACTCACTTACTTTCACATATTTCTACCGCTGCCAATAATCCTTCCATGTCATCAGTGCCCTGTTTCACCAACAGACTGAAGTCTATCACACAAGTCAGTCTTAAGCTCAATGATTGGTAGAAACTTGATCACATGTTGATAATAACTGATTAATTTTAAGACAACATGTAGACTTCAGTAGGTTGGTGAAACCAGGCCCTGGTAACCTGGAAGGATTTGACCTTTGTCACAGGCAGCAATAGCAATGTGTGAAGGTAAGTGGACCTTTAATGAACGTATCTTAATCGTAGACAGAACATGATAATTAAGAGTGATTGGGTCTTTGAGGCTTGAGGCGTAGCTGTGTACCCAAGAAACAATACTTATTTCTGTCTTTGCTCTTTCTGGTACAATTTCTTAGTTGCTCTTTCAACTAAAATCAAAGAGATACATTGAAATACCTGTTGACATTAATCATGTGTTAATACCATTCAATATGCCTATTATTTCGATCGAGCAACAACAGGCATTCAAATTATAATGTATTAATCTACTTATAGATGACGTTATAGAGATATAAAAACTAGACATTTTGGTGTCAAAGCCCTTGAATTCGCTGGTGCTGGGTTATGTTACAGGTTCTGAACATAATCGTGGGAAGGAGTAGAGCAAATATGAAGTTTAATTTTGATGAATTTATGTTATAATAGTGGTTTGTTATGTTTGTTGTCAGCATAACAGGTTAAGGGACAAATATGCCTTAAACCACTTGGCAAAATTTGCGATACAAGCCATCTTATATTAAGAGAGGACCATACTTGTATTTACATGATCATGATGGTACAATTGGTATATTTTCTATAAGGAGATATACATAAACTATGAGTTATTTCAATGTCTACATGGTTAGAGTGTTCACATGAGAAAGTTTGATTAAAACTCATTATTATTATTTTGTTATTAGCCAGTTGTAACACATTTCTTATCGTATGTTATATGGTATATTTCACAGCGGCGTTTGTAGCTTTACGTTCTATCGTGCTAGTGGAGCTGCTGGGTGTACAGAAGCTTACAAACTCACTTGGCATCCTGCTGCTCTTCCAAGGTCTGGCCTGCATCATTGGCTCTCCAATAGCAGGTAATTACAAAAACACACCTTAGATTGACAAAAAAGTAATTTTAAAGCATACAATGTATCAGGTTGCCCAAACTATTTCACAGCAATATTCCATGTGATGTCATCAAGCAAAATATTCCAATAGTCTGTCAATGTTTTACTTGATTACGACAGAAATACGTATATGTGTGTAGGTAATGTATAATATTCAGTGATCTATAACTTTCTAATGCGTTCAATGCGTGTGTTGTATAAAGTAAGAAGTGTAATATTAAACTGTAGTGACAGAGTGATTATCGAAATTGCTATATTCATACTTACTTCATACTTTATTTTCTTGTTGTCAGGTTCACCTTCTACTATGTATAGTTATGTGTTTGTTTTCATGTTGGTTGTATGACACCACAGGGTCGTACACTGTGTTATTCGTGTCTTCTACTATGTATGTGTTTGTTTTCAGGTTGGTTGTATGACACCACAGGGTCGTACACCGTGTCATTCGTGTCTTCTACTATGTATGTGTTTGTTTTCAGGTTGGTTGTATGACACCACGGGGTCGTACACTGTGTCATTCGTGTCTTCAGGTATGCTGATCGCCGTGGCCGGTCTTATTTGTCTTCCTGTGAGACGATTAGCGGCATGGGAAAATGGACGTAAAATGCAAAATTCCACTTATGTGGAGGTACGAAGTGTGCCAGCGCCAGAGCCAGACGATGACGTGTGAGGTTCTGCTTCAAAAAACACTAGTCTATTTATTTCAATTTTAAGTCTCATTGACCTGCTTGACAGTTCACTGAAAGCTTGAGAATCATTTTCATCATCAAGTCCTGCAAGATTTCCTACATTGTTCATGGAAACGACTGGTAATACTCGAAAGGAATTATTGCAGGATAGTAGTAGCAAGCAAACGCTGGTCGTGCCCACTAGGCACGCGATTATGTATCAATGGTGAATCAATGTAACTGTTATTGACGTTGATTCAAAGTTGCCACAGAGTCAAATGCCTATTGTATTCGGGAGTCTTTCGGTCTACCACTATTATTATTGTCGATTTTTGAGCACAGTACGTCGCTTTAGTGACAGTTGAAGGGGATATTTTTCAATACACTCCTTCCGCTCCAGCTACAACGTATACATTATTTCCACTGAGCTGTAAACAGATCTGCAAATATATAGTAATACCAAAAACTACATGTGAACGTTTAGTTATAATCTAATAATAGGTGCTATGTTAAAGGTGATCTATCACTTCTTATATAGTATGAATAATTTTGTGACAAATAAATCAAAGTTGCCACAAGATGGGGCACAAGTGTTTCCTTATATGGGGTGATTGGTCACATAATAGCCAATCACCCCCAAATATGGGATGATTGGCTATCATGTGACCCTCTCAGAGGGTCACATGATAGCCAATCACCCCATATAAGGACATAATTATTCATACCATATAAGGGGTGATAAATCACCTTTAACGTGGCTGAAACAGAACTTGAAAATGGGTCATATTTAACTTCGATAATAGTTTATTGAAATCAGCAGCATTTCATTTACTACAGCGCACGCTCAACTCATTTGTCGCAGCGTCAGTGAAAAGTTATTGGCATTCTGGCACCTTGGGTGAAGATCGCTCTACATTGCATGACGGTACATGGAAAGTCACTGCCATCTACACAAAATTAAACTATTAAAAGAGAGTCTGCATACCAAAATCATGACTATTTTCATAATGATTAGGACACCCGTGTTAAGACACTATCGCAGTTCTACGTCGGATGGAAGAGTCGAGTCGCGTTTTGCTATTTTCCTTTGTTTTCTGACAATGCCTTCCACCACCACCTTATATACAAAATATGTAAGCATAGAAGTTATGACTAATTATATAAGCTGTATTTTTAAGCATATAGGCATATCCACAACTGCTGATAATAATAAGCAGCTGAAAATCTTCATAAATAAACCTCAATAATATATAAGCTGACAGAATTGAACAAATATATTAACGCCTACTGGTTTACACTTCTTTTAGTCTTTAGGTCCTACATACCACCGGCGAATTTGTTTAATGACATACGGATTCCTATATAATCAACCCTGTAATTACCATCGCCCGTATTCTCTTACAGGTAACGATATATCTTAACTTTTAAGAGAATACGGGCCCAGGGCAACTAACGAAGAAGCGCTCGTTAGTGCATCCGAGTAAAAGTTTTTCAACATATCTCTATTTCATTTGTTACAGATATCAAACAATGTCAGGCAATGACCAGACATAATTCTGGTGGCAAGTAATTACAAAATGTCCGTTTAGCATAACATATGTCACACAATCATAACCCCTGATAAAATTTGCATTATATAAAATTCAAAATGGCCGACTAATTGTAATAGGGGCCGTCATTCGTGTTCGTTTCCGAGCAACTCTTTTTAGTTTAAAATATGCTTCCCCTCGAGCCATAAACCTATTGGTTATACAATTAAAATAATAGTAAATATCATTGGGAAAGTTGTGTGTCGAATTTGAACAAACTATGCCTTATGTATGTTTCGTCAATTTATATCTAATGTCTCGATGTGTGACCTATATTGAGCCAGTGTATGGATGGGTACAGTATTACGGTAGCCAGATACGCATGGCCAATGAGGACGCACGTAGCGAGAGTCAAAGTATGACGTGCCGCAAAAACATGAACAACTGTTGTACCCAATGCTAGTAAAGGATTTAACACGTGCCATAACAGTGACAGCGGGATGGATATATGTACAGCTGACATCTCGATATGATTTTAAGCTAATGCCAGTAGCCTTCACAGCTGTAAATAATGAAAATAAATATTTTCTGACTCCTTGATTTCCACAATTCGACTGCGCCAGCGAGGCTAAATTTAGAGTGTCTCTATACACTTGGCAGACGTTTATTTTTTTAATATGATTCGTTTTGTCATATAATTCAATTTCGTTTAGCTATGCTTTTTGCGGATCTAGTTGCATTTGTATATATAATTAGAATAAATTATAGTACTAGCTTCTAAGATCGTTCTTGTCGCTCATGGGAAAATGCAATAATAGTAATTCGAGCTTGAAGTGGTAAAGGAATGCCACACAGCTGTTAGATGACTTCTAAGATAGCATAATGGTTCTTTGCGACATTAGCTTTTGGATTTGCTGCTGCAAAGTGTCTGTATTGAATATGTCAAGCGCACAAGGGATAGTAACATTTGCTTATTTAGCATTATTATTTATCAGTACTCAAAGTAAAACAAGCATTGATACGGTACATTGATACGGTACAAACATCGGTTAATTTGCTTGTTTTGCATTTATGGTACTAAATTGTATCTCGATCAAGTTGCATTGCGCCGACGGTGTGGCAAAGTTTGAGACATAGTGTCAACGTCAGAAACGAGGCGCTCATATATAATGTTGATTTAAAGTTAAACTAATGCTGGTTTAATATTGGGCCAGCGCCCAATATTAAACTAGCATTAGCTTAATGCTGGGGTGCAATTGTTTTTTTCAATTAATATAAAGAGTAATATGTATCGTATATTAATGAGGAAAGTTGAGCAGATCTGTGATATTCCTATTTGGTTGTCTGCAAATATTGTCATTTAGCCGTTCAGGCATTTCTAAATTTCATTCACTCGTCAGCAGGTTGGGATTTTCCCGCTATTCATATCTGAAGAGTGAATGGAAAAGAACTAGACATGTGTTATGAAACAGACGTTCATGACGCGCTTATTGTATTGAACTGGATGGTTTTCTAGATAAAGTGTTTTATTCAAAATATAAATGTGGCGAGTCCATGTGTAATGTAAGCCTAAATTATTCGTATTGTGTTCTAGTATATTTTTTGGGATATTTTGTCCAAGAATGAAATTTACTTGTTTTTCGAATCAAAATATTCGTAATGCGTTGCCAAAAAACAAAAACAATTTTTTTACTACATAAAAATGCTTTGCTGCAACACGATAGAACCTTTTGAGCATCAAATAAATTTAATGATCGCTTAGATTTATAAATGATAGCGAATTATTTTTATTCCTGCATTACGAGTTTATGTTGTTAGAAAATATTATTATCATCATCGTTCCCTATGCTACACTTTCTTTATTCGAGTTCAAATGATCATTTTTTATCATGTTAATGCACGCAATGAACATGGTCAATGATCTTATTTTAATGTTGTCTATATACGTTTTTGAAGCGTGATTTAAAACTAAATCTCAATTATTAATGTTTCCAGCGATCATACCGCACATTTTCTAAGAGTCAGTACGAATCTGAATCTAGATATCACAATCATATTCACAATATTCCTTTTGTTCTGCTTGAAATTGTTGCTTCAGAAATTGTTTTTTTAATACCGACATATGCATATATAATAACCGACATTGTCACATTGTGGATGAGTCCTAATCTGCTAATTGTCACTCTACAATGCTATACTTAAGACCCTTTAATTCCGAAGTGATAGACTTACAGCTGTAGATATATTTATTATCACTGTATAAAACACTACCTGCGATATCACAAATCGTATCAAATTGAAAAACAAAAAAACAAATGAGAAACAAACAAAAACATATGATAATAAAACTCATTTCAGTTAAATGTTTATTTTTTCTAAAAGACTAGCTTATCAATGGCTCATTATAAATGACGTTTTATCTTGTATTCAATATTAGGATACAGCTTGAATAATTATCATATCTCATTATGTATATTATATATGTATACATATACTCAAAGTGTAAACAAGCAATGGCTACAAAACAACACTGCTATTGTACTAGAGTATTTACATGTTATACTTGTCCTAAATATAAAATGCGACGTTGGTCCAACGTTGTATCACGTTGTATCTTCTTCTTGGACGCTGACGCAACACTAGACAGCGTTGGGCTAACGTAGCATCTTGGGATAGCATCTCGGAACTTGTAAATATGCTACACTTTTTATGTTGAAAACAATACAGTTGCCTACAATGTGTTTGCTATTAAAACCAGAGCTTTCTGATATATATTCTTGTTTTCTTGTCATAATATTACGTGTTGTTGTCAATTTTATATTTAAATAATATATACCAGATTACATTTATAATATTTAAATCAGTGTATAAAAGGATTTAAATTATACTATAGAATTAGATAATATTTCGAACAATTGTCTAAATATGTTGCACGATTACTATAATAAGTTTTGGTGTATAATTATACATGATAACAAAGGAAACACTGCTATAACAACTCTACAAGCCACAGCGAAAAACGGGTATACATATAATTAAACAAACGCGCACACATGTATCTTCGCCTTCAACTTAAAAAGGTATGTCGCCAGCAGACATTGACACAACGTTGTTTCACTGCTGAACAACCTTCTGCGGGACCCAACATTAAAACAACATTGGGTCAAAGTATCGTGCTTGCTGGGTCTGCCACTTCTGGTACACCTTTCCATGTGACGACATCCCAGCAAACACACAACATTTGTATAACATTTATACAATAGTAGCCCAACGTCTTCGACGTTGGGCCAATATTGTATAAATGTTATACAATTGTAGTGTGTTTGCTGGGATAATAAAATGATTAAACCAGGCACTGGGAGTGAATGTAACAGTTCTTTCGTAGGGTTGCAGAGATCATTCCCCCATAACTCCCAAAGGAGGCGTAAGTAGCTTCGAAGTGGCTTTTGACTCTGATAAGTTCCCGTCTAGATATACCCTGTATAACAAAACACACAAACATAATAAATATTGGTAGTTAGAAATTGAGCACAAGGGATATAATACCATACACGCCTGCAAACAGCTCTGTACACATCGGAGCGGATCGGTCGCCGTCTGACTCCCCAAATCGCACCGCTGTCCATCCGATCATCGTCCGAACGTCGGCCCGATGAGCGAAAAAATACAAAAACCGTTCATATGCAGGAAGCCGCATTGCATATTTGAGGAGTGGGAACATATTAATTTACAATTGGTCAACTAATAAAACATGTAAACTACCCCTATAGAGACCTTAGGGAGTAGAACTACAGTGTAAGTTATATTCATAATAATATGTATGATTAATTTATAATGAAAATAGCAAATAAACGTAGCAAACTTGTTTGATGGAACACTTAGAACACAAATGTGAATATAAAGAATGTTCTAACTTCAAACGAAAGACGAAGGATAAAACAAATAAGTGGTAAACAAATTCATCTTACGATCTTACATACATGTACCACTTAAGTCTAGTGACGTATTTATTTGTGAAGGTTGTATTTAGCTATTTACTGAATTTTAAGAGATGAATAGATCTGTTCATTGGGTGTGTCCACTACCCCAGCAAACACGATACATTGAACCATCTTTAGACCGACGTTGTAGACGTCGGCCCAACATTACGCCAGCAGTAGTTCAATGTGTCGTGCCCACTACCACACCTGATTGCACAGTTAACCTTTTCACTACCATACATGACGGAAATTTCCGTCGTCATTCGTCAATGCACGTAACCATAAAATGACACAAATTTTCGTCAAATATATACTACTTTTATGTATTTTTCGTCATTTGAAGCTGGAAATTGCGTTAGCAATTCCAGCTTCAAATGACGAAAAATAGAACTCGTACACCAGTATATCTGGATCCTGGCATGCACCCCGGCCTGGAAGTCAAAGGGTTAAACAACACCCAGTCTATTCAGCGCTCTCAATATGCATTGGCTACACCCTATGTTCGATTGATATAACACGATACGCTCACATGATGTTTCAATACTGGGTCAGCATCGTAGACGGTGGTTCAACATCACAACAACAAGCTAGGTTATTCGGATATTCTCCTTTCAAATAAACTTTCCGCAAATCAATAAATCTAACCATTGTTGATAAAGGAGGGATGCAAAATGGGGATAAATTACCATCCCCTTTGACAAAAAGCGAGATCCACATATTTCACAAGAAAAAATAAGAGTATTATATTATTGTAATAATACTTTTATATCACGGTGCACTTTTTAGATACTTACTCACATTACATTTGGAACAAAGTAGGCATTAATAAAAATTCCAATAAATCTGTTTATACCAACACAAATGTAATTATATACATCTGAAAATAACATCATGCAGATAAATAAATTATGAGTTTTACTTTACATTATCAATTCAAATGCACTAATCATTGAGTATTATACTTTGCGGTTTTCGATGTTCACCGTCCAATTCAAAGTATAATCACCCCAATATGGTGTACCGCGTGCCTTTTGTCCACCTGAATAATAGTATCGATATAAACCATATCAATCGTATAGAATCGTGACGGTCTATAATAGAGATTTACCAAATGATGATATTACGAAGGCCATTGCTGCTGCAATTCTATACCCTTTAACCGCCGGTGCCGCGTATATTCGGGTTTTCATTTTTTTATTATCACATCAAGTAGAACATTTTAAATAATGTTAAAGATAAAATGTGACATGAACCAGCAAGATTTGAAAAGAATTGACCTCCATTTTGTCAAATCTGAATAATTTTCACTCTCTTGAAGTTGCGGATCGCGTCAGCGAGACACAACTTCAAGTGGGTGAATATTGAGATTGAATAATTTGGCGTTCAAAGGATAATGCACCTTTTATCATGTTTATAGCTTTCTCTAGAACGTTGGGCACAAGTGAACCAAAATGCCCACTGGCCAAATGGCAAAATAACATGGAACATATATAACATGGAACATATATATCGGAGTTTAGCTTATCATCTGTGGATATTATGACTTATAATTTTAAAACAAAATATGTTCAACTTGTCCTATCTACTATCTGCCATTCGTTATTTCTTTATCGAGGTATACATTTTACCTCCGCCAAAGGAGGTTATGTTTTTGGTTGTGTTGGTTTGTTTGTATGATTGTTTGTTTACCTATCCGTATGGGTGGCCAACGGGTTCACTTGTAAAGCTAATATTGAACGTTCAATGGGCTCACTTGTTGAGCTAACATTGAACGTTCAATGTTCTGAAATTGAACGTACAATTTTTAGCTTGACAAATTGGTCTCTAACTCTGAATATATATAATAAATATATACATCGACAATTTAGTCATGAACAATACATCTTATTTTAATAATCTAATAACAATCCGACAACAGTGCACTCCAATCAATTATTACAGAGTCGGGATACTGAGAACAAAAACTCTGTCTAAATACGGGAAGTGAATGATCACATGGTGATCAGATTTATCAGCCCTGAAATCCCGCCTTTTTTATCCAGAGAGCTAACCTAAGTGTCTAATGCTTGTCCTATTACAGTGATGGCAGTATTCTCGCCAGCTCTGATGGTGTAGTGGTTAAGGCTCTTGCGTGATGACTCTGGGGTTGTGGGTTCGAGTCCTGTCCAAGTCAATTTTATTGAACTTATTCTGGGCCATAACACATATTTTTAACACAGTCTAGGTTTATCTCGACATTCAAAACTGCCATCGTATTTTTTTAAATACCCCATTTCCATAAAGATATTATAAATAGTTTAAAAGTCATTCGCCTGTTATCTGTGGGGTATGGGGTTGGAGTCTCGTAATACTAGTACTAGTAGAGAGTGCAGAATCCTCTTCAGTTTGTGAAATTATGCTGATTTGGTATACTATTAGGCTATTTCAAATGTTTGAGGTCGTCCCGGTTCATACCCTGAATAATATGATTAGTGGGAACTTCAGATACTTCATGACAAAATAGGAACATGGTTTATAATTCAAGGGCACCAATTCTACTACTGTCTACGCTATGGATCTTTTCAAACCAGAGAGTTTTTTAATGAGATTCTGGGTGTATTTTTTAAGTGATGCCATATAGCCTACCCCACCTGGTGATTTATCAGTAGGCATATCAACAGAGCCTGTTTACAAGCCGTCGTTTTTTTTAGATTTGCATTGAAATATATCAATTAAAAAAATGTGATGTCAGTTTTGAATGTCGAGAGAAACCTAGAATATGTTAAAAAATATGTGTTAGGGCCCAGAATAAGTTAAAAATTTGACTTGAACCCACAACCCCAGAGTCACCACGCAAGTGCCTTACCACTACACCACCAGAGCTGACGGGAATAATGTCATCACTGTAATAGGTACAAGCCAGAGACACTTAGGTTAGCTCTCGAAATAAAAAAGGCGGAATTTCAGGTCTTCATTATTTCTCCCACCATGTGATTATTCCATAAGCGTATTTAGCCATAATTTGTTTTGGCTAAATTACTTATTATCTCGAACTGGTATTAGATTAATAAAATAAGATGTATTTTTCCTGACTAAATTGTCAATGTATATATTTATTATATATATTCAGAGTTACAGGCCGATTTATCAAGCTAAAAATGGAACAAATGAAGTATTTTTCTTCTTCAATGGTGGGGGGGGGGAGGGGAGTGGAGTAAAATTTTATGGGGTTGAGCCAATTTTTTTAAAACTAATTTAGATTTTTAATCCGTCAAGCTTTTCAGGTTTGATAAATCTGATCACCATGTGATTATTATCTTCCGTAGGCCTATTTAGCGAGAGTTTTTGTTCTCAGTATCCCGTATTTTTAATGAATGGTTAAGGTGAGATGTATTTTTCGTGACAAAATTGCCGATGTATATATTTATTATATATATTCAGAGTTACAGGCCCATTAATTAAGCTAAAAATGGTACGTTCTATTTCAGAAAATTTAACGTTCAATATGAGTGAATCATATTGAACTTTCTATGTTAGCTCTACCTCAGTTTGTGAAATTATGCTGATTTGGTATGCTAATAAGTTATTTTTAGTGTTTGAGGTCGTCCCGGTTCATACCCTGACTTCAAGGGCACCAATCGTTCTTCTATATCTACAGCTATAGATCTTTCTCAAACCAGACAGTTTTTTTAATGAAATGCTTAATGTATTTGTGTTGTGAGGCTTTTGAAATGATGCTATATAGTCTATACCCCACTTGGTGATTTACAAGTAGGCCTACCAGGGGAAATTATGATTTAGCTCAATACCCATTTTCAATCTCTGGTATATTTTTCAGATTTACATTGAAATAGCGGAATTAATAAAAAATCGATGTACGGAGAAGCCTAGACTATGGTAAAAATATGTGTTAGAGCCCAAAATAAATTTAAAATTCAACTTGTACGGGACTCGAACTCACAACCTCTGAAGTTTCACCCAGGACCCTTAGCAACTACTTCACCAGAGCAGACGGGATCACAGTATCACTGTTATGGGCACATGTATTAGACACTTAGGTTAGCTCTCACAATAAAAAAGGCGGGAGTTCACTCTTTATTATTTCTCCCACATGCTATTATTCCATTGGCGTATTTAGCCATAATTTGTGTACTTATTATCTCGGATTGTTATTAGATTATTAAAGTAAGATGTATTGTTCATGACTAAATTGTCGATGTATATATTTATTATATATATTCAGAGTTAGAGACCAATTTGTCAAGCTAAATATTGTACGTTCTATTTCAGAACATTGAACGTTCAATGTTAGCTCAACAAGTAAGCCAATTGAACGTTCAATGTTAGCTCTACAAGTGAACCCGTTGGCCTCCCATATATCCGCAGGATTAGGCCTACCTAAAAGTAATGAACGGATTTGCATGAATTTTTTACCAGGGGTGTGTCGCGGCCAAGGAAAAATCCATTAAATTTTGGAGATGATCCGGATTACGATCCTGATACCATGCAGGATGCATCAAAGCACATTGGATGATTTTCTTTGTGAGAGGGTTGAAATGATAAGGGTCTCACTAACCTAATGTGGAATAGAAATCCTTGGTGATTTACGTCATGTGCCGGCAAGCAGCTCCGTCGGTATGTTACTTCCGGTCCGTGTTTCTCGTAAATATCATCTCCGATGCGTAGAGTTACTGTTTGTACCGAGTGTACCCGCGCTTCTGGAACACAATCATAATGAAACAGTTTAAAGCGCTGAAATACTTTGGTATAAAACATGGAGATCAAAGGGTTTTCTCAATTCAAAATCATCATAAATGTCTTAGTTAGCTTTCTGGGCTTCATTTGAATACCTATGTTATGGGTCTACGGCTATTAGGAATATATTTACTCTTACATTGCGGGGATAAACTTTAGCCGTCAGAATAGGCAGGGCACCATTCGTAACATTCTTATCGATAATGCAAGGATTTTTGTATTATGACCCATTAAAATTGCATAGACATATGAAGTTTTTAGTTTCTTTAGTAAGGATTATTGTCAAAAATTGAAAACTAGGAGGGACAAAGCCTTGGCTGCGTGCGTGGTGTTCTATACATTGAAAATATATAAATGCCGTAATGATTGTTATCATCATCTGTCGTACTTATTGTATAACATTCACATATAATCTAAAGTACCAACACAAACGCATCTCGCAAATGATGCTATACACATGTTCAGCTTTATAAACACAAATATTGAACTTCAGTTTTAACCGATCAGATGTATCAAATATAAAAATTATATTATTTTTCGCAGTTCTGGAACCATTAGGATTATGATATTTTAGTTTATTGTGTAATTATGGTGACGACTGTTTCATTATAAATTTAATCACACCTGCCATTATAATCAAAGTTCAGAATTTTCGTGAAGTAAAGAGGGCATTATAGTAATAGAATTCATGGCACAAAACTATTGCCAAATGCTGCTAGGTCGGCACTTTTTATTTGTCCGGCAGTAGTCAAACAGGAATTTTAAAATATCAGTGAATTCATACTTGGGTATTTGGTGTATATATTTTAAAAATAAATTATTATTATTAAATTATTTTTAGAGTTTTAGAAAATCAAGGCGACTGGTGTTGCACATGTTGCATGTGGAGTGTCATAACTGTATTTAAACTTAGTTGAACATTTTGACGAAGAGATATTGGTATTGAAGTTGACGAATCTGTTAAAGTTGTTTTTATGATTACTAAATTGTTTCCAATTATAATAAACATGTACTGTAACTTAAAGTGCTGTTCGCTTCAATAGCATTTCTAATAACTTAAAAGCTATTTCAAATGTAACAGATGCATTCAAGTATTGTATGTAAATTATCACAGTTCTAAAGTACTCCAGAGCGGGATACAAATCACTTGTTTCAAATTATCTATGTCAATCCAAATTAAAAAATAGAGACAATTTATAATATTTTTTTCTTGAAGTTTCAAATATTATTACAGTTGGTATATAAAAAACTAAGGTGACCTTGAAAATAAAAAAATCAAGTCGATAAAAATCTGACAAAACTAATCCTTGGTCGGATAATCCCCAGTTTTAATATAACTCTAAACCGCAGCACATTCTAAGACAAAGACGTATGTGTTGAAATTGTGTTGACAAAATATATGCCAAACCTCAAAACACTTCATGATTATCACATTATACAAAGTAAAAAACAATAATTATTGTATTTTAAAAATACCCCCCCCCCCCTCAAAACACAACTTCAGAAGGAGCTGTGACTAAAATTGAAGACACATTCTACGTTCAATAAGCCATGTTGAGGAGGGGGGATTTAAAAGCATAGAACTTTAGCAATACTTATAGGTATTCTATGCTGGTATTTTCGAAATAGCCATCTGGACATGGCCTGACCATCTGGTGCTTACGAAATTAGCCATGTCAACCAATATTACCTGTTCTGGCACAACGGTTGTGATTGGTCTACTTGAGACTAAATCCGGATAATCTCACACAGGCTCGAAGCGGACCAACCCAGCAAACATTAACCATTTGTATAGCATTTGTACAAAGCTGGACCAACGGCGAAGACGCTGGGCCGACGTTGCACATATGTTATACAAAAGTTTAGTGTTTGCTGGGAAGTATCTTAAAAACCCAACAAACACAAAACATTTGTATAACATTTGTACAACGTCGGCCCAACGTATCAGTATTTCAAATATCAAAAGTGCTTGATGTGGCTCCAGATTGATGTTATGCTAATTCTTGTCAGAAAATGCCCAAATGTCAGCCGGATCATACCAGTGATGAGAGTATTATAGCATCGGTTTCTGGGCGCAAGCTACATGTAACCAATGTCATAATCGCCGCACCACACTAATCTTTATCCATTTTGTTAACCTTTTCACTACCATACATGACGGAAATTTCCGTCGTCTTTCGTCAATGAACGTAACCATAAAATGACACAAATTTTCGTCAAATATATACTACATTTATGTATTTTTCGTCATTTGAAGCTGGAAATTGCGTTAGCAATTCCAGCTTTAAATGACGAAAAATAGAACTCCTACACCAGTATATCTGGATCCTGGCATGCACTCCGGCCTGGAACTCAAAGGGTTAACAACATTAGAATTGTAATATCTTACTTGTCATGGCGACCCATTTTCGAATTCTTTCTAATGTACAGGAGATATCCTCAAACCCCACGACCACTGCATTCTTCTTTCCGTCGCTCATCATGGCAGCTTCGCGACGCGTCTTCGCCCCCATGGGCCTGAATGTCCGTGAAGTGATTTGAGGGGCATTCCCGTGAAAGCGCGCCCTCGTGGCGCCGGCCTGTACCACATAGAACACCCTGACCACTGTTAGATACAGGGTATCCCGGTTCCTTCCCACGATGTCAGAGCGACCTCTGGCGCAGGGATGCTCTGTCCACATGAGATGCTTCTCAAATCCATCCTCTGTTAACACCATGCAACGCTAAATTATTTTTGTTTAAGACATGGAGACTAAAAGGTTTTGTTTACATTCAAATCATCATAAATGTCTTAGTTATTTATTTCCGCTTCATTTGAAATACATATGTTATGGGTCTACGATCATTATAAATATTTTAATTCTTTCAGCGCGGTGATCGTCTTTATACGTCAGAATCTGACGTCTACAGACGTCAGATTCTGACGTATAAAGACGATCCCCGCGCTGAAAGGGTTAACACCACACGTATGTAATTAGTATAACTGGATATTAAGCTATCAGGTTCATTATTCATTAAATTATTGTTTCACATCAGTTTTCCTAAATAAAATAAAATGGTAAATGTAAAAAATAAAGTAGTATATTAAACAAATAGAAACGTAGAGATTTCTGACCCTAGCTTCATTCTTGCCATGACAAATATTCTCAATTCAGATCGCATTAACCCTTTATCTGCCGATCCCGATTATATTCATATTTTTATTAGCGCAAAAATGTCTGATTTTAAACATGTTAAAGATAAAATGTGACATCAATCAACAAGATTTCAAAATCCTTGACCACTATTTCGTCAAATCTGAATAATTTTCACTCTCTTGAAGTTGTGGATCGCGTCAGCGAGACACAACTTCGAGAGGGTGAAAATTCCAATTAAGTAATTTGGCGGTTAAAAGGGTTAAGGAAATGTAAAGCAGTAACGCAAATGAGCTCACTTTTCTTGATCTTGACCTCTAGTGTGTGAGTGTTGGTCACTCGCACGTCACTCTGTCTGGACACCCAGCTGGCCGCCCTATCCATCGTGTCATGCAGAAGCTCGTAGCCCCCGTTGGCCTGGTGGCTCTGGGTCAGTTCGGGTACAAAATCCTCGTAACCTGCAACGTACAGCAAACAGTGGGCTAAGTCACCAAGGTACTTAAATACAACGGCGAATACAGCGGTACAATGTCAGCAGATTAGAGGGAATTCATCAGCGCTAAGTTTTTAAATGGTTATGAAAGAATGACATTGTCGCTGTTGTTTCTCAGAAAGATTCAATATTTGATGAAGTTCAGCTCAATCAAATGTCGAAAGTGACCAGTGAATAAAATTCTTGCACATTTTATGCTAGCCGTCTGAAATAACTAAAATATAAAATTAGCGAGTATCATGGGTAGGGGCTCAGCCTTTAGTTTTGCAAACCTGTATGCGACACATGATCAGTTATTTAGATTGAATGCTTTACATTAATCTATGGTTATAACTACCCTGACTATCATCGCAGACTATGATATGTACACCGAAATTATGACCTCGCCTGGTACATCATAACCGGTATTCTGGCAGATTACCCCTCGTCACCCTTAAAGGCATAGTTTAGTTCTAAGAACTGCTGTACACAAAATTATTCTCCATTTTCTAAAGTTGTGGTGGCCGAAGTGCTTGATCGGTATACCTTTTACCCCTATGGGATCAATTCCCGGGACCCAGAAGTACTGACAGGGGCTTGTTTTTGACGTCACAAGGTGGACACATGCACGACTAAATGTAACGTTTGTTGTACAACACTTCTTCAAATATTTTGATCCCAACAAACACGAGACATTGGGCTATTCTTGTTTGAATGTTGGTCTAAGACCAACATTAAACCTAGAATGGTTCGATGTCTCGTGTTTTCTAGGTCATGGCAATCAACATGGAAGTCGGGGCAGCGCTGCCGGTATGTCGAGACAAAACTGTATTTTCTGGGCAGCCACTGCTTCTGAATGGACGAAGTCGCACATTGACTCGCGCAATGTCTGACTCAAACCAATGAAGAAAATTATGAAGTTTAAATCAACACTTGAATAGTTAAAAACAATCACTACGCACTTGTCACGAAATCATTCTGCTTTAATATACTTTAGCTAACTCTTTTAGCTAACCCTCTATATACGTATAAAGACGGTCCTAAAACTGAAAGAATTAAAATTATTATTTCTAATGGCCGTAGACCCATAACATAGGTATTCAAATAAAGCGGGAAGAGCTAACTAAGATATTTATTATGTTTTCAAATTGGAAAAAACCTTTGGTCTCCATGGTTTATACAAAAATATTTCAGCGTTGTAAAGGTTAAAGAACTGTGCAGTGTAAACAATTAAAATACTGAATAATTGAAATAATTGTTGCATGTCCGAAAGCACGGTGTCCCCAAAATTTGTCACTCCTATGTTAGTGGACTTGCATGTTATTTTTGCTAAAATATAAAACTGTATAAGTCAATTAAAACATTTAACTGTAATCTGATAATGTAATAATATGCCGGTCGGGTAGACAGCTGATAATATTTATTAGGGACACGGTGTTAATGCGCGTTAATACATATAGTAGCGGGATATGCTATACAGTCAATGATCATTATGATGCCCCAGTTACTTTTATTAACATACATCAAAATCAGCTCAGTGGTTTCTCAGGCCTTGAACCTCCGCGGTGAGATTATGTGAAATCTATACAGGTTTTCCACGGCACAATACCTTGGTATCACATTTACACAGTGGTCATATATAATAGAAGTTTATAAGTGTGTGAAGAGAAGTAGAACTGTGTAATTTAATATACATATACAGCCATTCTGTATTAACTCTTGAACGTTTTACTGACATTTTAAACTGCATTTTTTAAATGACACATGTTCAAAATTCTCGAAATTGCTGTTTTAGCTAATCTGATAGCCGTATATTTTCTGTTTCATCAAATTAGAATTTTTTGAAAAATCGTTATCACTTTTTGTTTTAAGATTTTTTAATATTTAAAATATAGTTATGTAATCCTTAATAACAAATTTTAAATTACGTCATTAATGATTGTAACAAAGCCGCCGGGATGTACCTTCTCGAATAGCGGGTAAATTAATGAACCTAATGACTGGAATCTGATCATTATCTGGAACGTAGTTGTGTCCAGGTGATAGTGTGTATAAACTTTTTGGTAGTTTTAATATAATTTGGAAGCTCTGTTTGATTTTGTATTAATGCTGTAGTCCTATTAATCGTAGTACCCCTAGAAGATTCCATTCATTCTTTTTATGAAAAAAACTGGTTTGGACGCTTACTTCACAACTGTCTTAACTCATAGCAGTCTGGCCGTTTTGACATTGGACGTCTGTGTGGTCTGGCCATTTTTGTGATTTTGAGACATATTCTGATACCCCTAATAGAAATTTAGAATGATGGCATATGTATTTCCAATATACCACAGGAACACACATACAATATATAGCAGGAATACACATCAATTAATTGGCCAATATGATGTTGCCATGGTAACCGACAGCCATCTTGAATATGCTAATTAGGTAGTCAAATTTTCGGAAATTTTGTTTGAAAATGATATTTTTGAGATCCAATGAGATTCAAGAGTACAACATTATATCAATTCACGCGAAATATATTAAAATACATCACAGACGGCTCGAAGAAACATTCAGTAGGTCTATACATACATATTATTAGGGTAAATAAGTTATTATCATGGGGTATAGTAATCTGTCTAAATTCCCTGGGGGGTATGCCGGATTTCTTATCTTGAGATGACATTACCAGCTCATCTGGGAAATACCGAATACCTTGTATTCATCTGAGCCTGGAGTTCTATGTTTAGTTTAGAAACGGTTGTGACGCAGATAAATCAACCCTTTATGTTCTAGGCTCTCCATGCTGTGTTCATAGTTGCGCAAGTGATGTCATTTGGTGAATGTCTAAGCATTATTGCTAGGTACGAGCTGGGCTCGGACCTAGACTGCAGCGTCATAAATTGCAGGTCCGAGCTGGGCTCGGACTTAGACTGCTATGAGTTAAAAGGTCTAAAAATGTATATTCAATTCACGATAATTACTGTGTTGATCGATGATAGTTAAAAGCATAACATGGAGCAATATAGACATAATAATATGATGATAAAAAATTAGTATATTTCAACAAACTGAAAGGCACGTCAGTAATTTGATGTTCAAGAATGTATAACTAATATTATATACTATCAATTTTATGGTGATATCCATGCATTTTTTTCTCCAATGCTTAAGATCTAACGTATAATAATATATCGGTATTTCATATTACTATCATGTACATCAATCAGATACCCTTTTCGTGGACATAAAGAATTGCCAGAAATACAGAACAGAATTGCAACAACATCCCGACATATAAAAATGTTTATCAGCAGTTGATCTCGACTCCGAGTGGAAGTTTATAATTTGATAATTATGTGATCAAACGTCTCCATGGATGTACTAGTATAGTCATGTTTACTAATGAACAATTAAGAGCAGCGCGTCTTTTACTACCACTAACCCTTCTGTTTACGACTCCATCATTTACAGAATAATATAGCAAGAACCATGTAAGATTTATTCCTAGTATTAAAGACAGGCGCTTACAAAGAAAAAAATATAATAAGCAAATCCCTAAAATCAACTATTTGAACTAGAACGTCGTCACCACTGGTCACTATCATACAGTCAGACGTATAAATTCCTTATCATGAACTTCTGCTAATCCCTATATTTTAGTAAGTTTTGTGATTTGTTGAACTCTTCAATGTACATACAAAGCGGGGACGACCCTTTTGGGTTAACTTCACAAGTTTTTAGCATGGGAACCCGTGACATATTTTAAATAAAATAAATTCAAAATCAAATACATGTAATAATTTATCGACGTACTGAGCTGTAATCTCAGATAATACACGTGGGTAATTTGCAAAATCGGGTCATTTTCTTTCATCTCAAGGTGAAAAAATGAGAAGAACTTCCTACGTACTCATTTGAATTAGATAATATTAGATCCGGCATTTTTGGACTATGAATAATCTGTATGACGGGATTCGTTCTCACCTAAGAACTCGTCCAGGTCGGGGAGTCCCGTTTGAAGTCGGTACACTCGCAGACACAGTACCACTTTGCGGGTCATCTCCGGTTTCACCTTACTGGTGGTACGCGCTGGACACAGCTGGCTGGGCTGGTACGCCTCTCCACTCATAAACATGTGCGGTACCATCTCACAGCAAAGTAACCTGCCTGTAAACAAACAGAAAACAATATGTCATGTTAATCATGTTAATAGGGGGTCTTTCCTGGGAATATTCAGCAGTGGAGCGTCAGGTATGTGGTTCACCAAAGGGATGTAATTTTCACCCACTTGAAGTTGTGTCTCGCTGACGCGATCCACAACTTCAAGTGGGTGGAAATGATTAATTTTACATAAAATCTATAACATAATATATAGCTGATCGAAAACACTTACCACTTTCAAAAAGCAAATTTAAATTAAAAGGAAGAAAAGGTACAAAAGTCGTGACTTGGACTTAAAGTGTTTAGTCGTTATCGTCCAGAGCCGTGTGTAATTTCACACCCAAGGTCGCCTTTTAAAGATAAATCTCGGACAGTAATCACGCTGACACTGAGAATCAGTAGTCACAATAAACCAATGCGGTGAATACTTGATTCTGACATAACCTTTTGCGCACCATTGTCATCTTTATGATCCCCGTGCAATATTTTGAATATAATTAATTAACCCGTTTTATTAGCCGATAAAATCACTGATATTGGGAATGTAATGTGTGTTTAAACATCAAGATTTGCAAATGGTTTGTCTCAAATTAAACGAATATGACTAATGTTCAACCACTTGAAGTTGTGTGTCGCGGCAGCGAGACACAAGGGGGTGAAAAAATTGTTTTTTCATTGTAGCGCCTCGAGTGTTAAGACATAATGGATGTCAATAAGAACGGTCTGAGGTTTAATTTGATTTTACTTTTTACTTCCTAATTAAAGCACATTGAGAATGCGATTCATGTACCTCGTCATTACAAGAAATAGCTGTGTTATGTAATTACAACATTTGTAATTGCATGAAATTAATTAATTTATTGCTAATTTATAAAGGATTCTCCACTACTATACGTACCTTTTGATTTGTCATCTGCGATACTTTTATTCACCCTGACGATCATCTGCTCCATATCCTCTGTACGCCGTGGTTTGAACGTGGTCAGGTGTAGTCTTTTTCTGATGACGTCATCATCATCTATCTGATACCAAACCCTACAAACACATACATGATGAAAATGAATGAAGTGAGTATGTAAGTAAGTATCATACATTAACCTTTTCACTACCATACATGACGGAAATTTCCGTCGTCATTCGTCAATGAACGTAACCATAAAATGACACAAATTTTCGTCAAATATATACTACATTTATGTATTTTTCGTCATTTGAAGCTGGAAATTGCGTTAGCAATTCCAGCTTCAAATGACGAAAAATAGAACTCCTACACCAGTATATCTGGATCCTGGCATGCACCCCGGCCTGGAAGTCAAAGGGTTAATTCACTTCGTTATACACTGATTCTCGATGCCATCGAATATGGTGTTCTCAAGGGACATGTTTTCTCAGTATTATCATGATCAAGATTCTGACAGAATGGAGCATCGGGGTGCTGGGGAAATCTGGATGGCATTATATTATATACTTTTTTGTAATGTTAGTTATTCTCGCCTGTGTTGGAAAATTACGAGAGAAAAAGGGTAACGCATGCCCGGGGGCCTCCATGTTGGATTGGTCTTTCATGCCATGTGCTCCGAACTGAGAATACATTTTATGATCCAGGAGCTCCGTAATGTGGGGGTTAAAACTGCGTTCAGACATATCAATTTAGGGTGCGGGTTTACGTACTTTAGCCGATCAAGTTTTACATTTTTTCTAGAGCGTTTGCTGACACGCGGACTAACACGGCCTAATAACACATAATGAGAGGTTTTATGATATAGGCTCATGTAATACACAATGAGAGGCCTTTATGATGTAGGTTCATGACTTGTAACACACGATGAGATGTTTTATGATGTATACTAACCCTGATAACTGCCTGGCATGCAGACCTACATCATATTATTCTACAATATTAACTTTGAAGCACGGAAATATTTGTATATAAACAATGGAGACCGAAGTGTTTATTTAATTTGAACTCATCATATATATCGTCGCCTCGGAGCTAAAGGATCCTATCTGACACTCGTTAGAGTGGCAGATAGGATCCTTTAGCTCCGAGGCGACGATATAGCTGTTCCCGCTTCATTTGAATACATATGTTACGGGTACACGACCATTATAAATATTTTACTCTTTCAGTGGGGGGATCGACTTATCTGACGTCTACAGACGTCAGATTATGACGTCTAAAGTCGATCCCCGCGCTAAAAGGGCTATACCCAGCTTCTGATTATGATATGCATCACACAGGTGACATCAATATTCGATGTTACCAATGTTCACAATATATTTATATTGCGCCATATCTCATAGTATTCTATGGCGCAGGCATTAGGCGTATTTAAGGCGAGGTCAGTTAGTCGTGAAGATAAGCGTTGATAGCTTCTTTAAAGAGCACTGTCTTGAGAGACGTTTTGAACTTATGCTAAGACGGATAATATCGGTAAAGATTATAGGCTCCGGCTTGATGTGGTGATTTGTGCTGAGATGAGCCCATTTCGCCGCATCAACGATGCCGTATGCATTTTCTCGTACGAATATCTGTCTGAAACGGTAAAATCAAACTGTTCAGTGAACTGTATAGGAGAAAGTGCGAGATGGGCTGATCTCACCATACGTCTCGTAGTGAAAGCCAACAGCGTGAGTGCGAAAAATATAGTACTGATTGATCTACAGCGTAGCTCTTTATCATATTTATCGATGAAAAACGACGCGCTGGAGGGAATTATGTATTTTGTGCCATAAATAATTTAGCTTTGACACAATCACATTATCAAAAAGAAACTATTCTCAATGATTAGCGAACATACTTTTTCACTTCATTGTATGTGCATATTCACCATAGCAAGGCTAAGCTCCTCCACAGACGCTGCGACCTCGGACGAGCCTAGCCTTGCTGTAGGCAAGATGTTGTATGTCGTGATGGGACTGGTTTTATTCAAAATAGCCTTTTGAGTTTGTAAGCCAGTTCGTGTATGTAATGGGATGAAAAACGACCCGCTGGAGGGAATTATGTATTTTGTGCCATAAATAATTTAGCTTTGACACAATCACATTATTAAAAAGAAACTATTCTCAATGATTAGCGAACATACTTTTTCACTTCATTGTATGTGCATATCCCCCACAGCAAGACTAGGCTCCTCCACAGACGCTGCGACCTCGGCCGAGCCTAGCCTTGCTGTAGGCAAGATGTTGTATGTCGTGATGGGACTGGTTTTATTCAAAATAGCCTTTTGAGTTTGTAAGCCAGTTCGTGTATGTAATGGGTGTGGTAAGATTATGGCGATACTGTGTATAATAAGTACTGCCTGACTACTTGTATTGCTTCATTGACCATCAATGGGCGGACACCACCAAACCCATCCATTCAACCACATGAACCATAACCGTGTTCACACGTCCTCTGCCAAAACAACTCTCAAGGACATGAACCACAGGACAACTTTGGTCCAAATGTCCCCGTTTTTCCGAAATCACGCCGGCAATGACAAATATTATATACTACATGTATATCATTAGTATATTGGGATGCAAACATATTAGATAATATAGAGAAAAGTATCTAAAAAGTGTATGACAAAGTGTGGTCTATTGTATTACGCCAGACAATATTTTGTAATTTAGGGCCTCTCCCCAATTGATCAATACCAAAGCAACCAAATACACTTCATATGTCAAAATGTAATTATCTAATGCTCGGTAATATTGGTGTAAGATACATTGTTATATAATGACATTGGAACAATGAACTCATCGGGACAATGTTCACAATAACTCGATGCCCTGATATCTATATTTCAATTAAATATCAAGTATGGTTCACAAATCAACACTTCATTTACCAGCGAAACGGAGAGATGTGATCAATGATTCAATTTACGTCAAAATATATATTATGATATAATGGGTGATCAATCTTACTGAACCAAGAAATAGTATAATTAGTGCATTGTTGATATACCCGCCTAATGAGGCACCTGACTAATTGTCTGGATAGGCATTTAGCTGATGGGACCACAACTCGCTGTATATATGGAAGCCACAAAATTATTATTATTGAGATCAAACATAAGCCGCGAAATATATGAGACAACTTCTTAAAAAATAACTTTATGTTACCTGGTTACCCCATCAAATTTTGACAATGACGTTTTCAAGTCAATTCCATTTCAAATTATCCAGAATTTACCATTAAAAGAACAATATATTGTCATAAATTCCAAAATACGTCGTTAATTTTAAATTAAAAATGATGCCTATATTCAGAATATTTTAATTCTGATAATTAAAGCATAATTACGCGCATTACATATTTCCATTATATTTGTATTCATTAGATTGCATCCTGTGTAACCAGTTAACGCTACAGAAACACAATTTTGATAAATTATATGCATGTGAATGTAATCATGCAGTGCAAATATATAGTTATTGTAGAAATATATAAATTTAGTTTTTACTGTTCTAAACATAAATGTAAATACGTGGCCCATGATATTCTATTAAAATATTTATGTAATGTGATTACAAAGTCTTTTTCTGCTCTATTTGTTGTTTCGAGAGGCATCACTTTCAATAAGATTATAATATCCACCAAGCACGATACATTGATTCTATGTTGGCTCAATGTTGGGCCACCGTCTTCGACCAAGAACGCATAACATGGTTTTGTGTATTCTTGATGTTACGGATATAACTGTGACATAAATTAGCACAATTTCAAATTTTTGAACTCCTATTTTGTCAAATCTGAATAATTTTCACTCACTTGAAGTTGTGAATTGCGTCAGTAAAAAATAATTTGGCGGTGCAAGGGTCAAATGTTTTTTTTTTCGAAACCGTAATAGCCTAAGTATATGGAGGACGTGTATCATATGCATCTTAAGAACCCACAGGTGACGGAATATAAAGTAGGCCTAAACGTGATATGCTATAAATTAGTAATATTTTAATTTTGCTTTTTTACAATTTTCAACACGAAAACGACTACTGGGAAGTAAATCTTCAGTCAAATCTTCTCATGTTACTGATATTAAAAGAAAGGTAGTGTTTAGACCCCCTACACATTGGATGACACAAGAAATCTTCAAAGCAAAAGTTCGCCGACGTCGCTTGGAAAAAAATTGGCGCAGAACCCGTTACAGGCGCCGTTATAAATCACGTTTACAGAGTTCAGTGCAATCTTTGCAATAGAAAGACAGAGAAAGCAAAAACAATTTTTTATGCTAACATCATATTAGAAAATTCTGAAGATCCAAGAAGCTCTGGAAATCTAAAACAACATCTTTCATAGATTTCCTGCTCCCTCTTTGTCTGATAATCTATCACTCAAGACAATTTGTGAAAATTTCACAATTTTTTTTATTAATTAAACTACTATTATTCGCTCAAACTATAAACTTCGAAACGTGCATCCCTCGCTCGACATAATTTTTTTAATGAATACTTTGACTTTGGCAACAGAAACAGAGATCAAAAAATTAATCATGAAATCAAAAAGCACCTTAAGTGATTTTGATCTATTTCCTACCAGCTTGCTGAAGGATTGTCTCGACATCCTGAATGAACCAATCACTAGTATCATCCATTAATCTCTCCAATAGGAAGGTGTTTTTCCGGACCAGTTCAAAAAAAGCATATATTAGACCTCTAATAAAAAAAACATCTTTAGATAAAAATGAACTAAAAAATTACCGTCCAGTTTCAAACCTTAGTTTTATATCAAAGATATTGGAGAAAGTTGTCGCATCTCGTCTACTTTCCCACATGGAAGCAAATTCGCTGTCTAATCATTTGCAATCAGCATTCAAGAAATTCCACTCCACTGAATCAGCTCTTTTAAAGGTCGAAAACGATGTTTTACTCAATATGGAGAAGGGCAGAGTGACAGCACTCACCCTCCTTGACATATCTGCTGCTTTTGACAAAATTGACCACCTCACGCTAATTAGCCGCTTGTCATCGTGGTATGGAATTCCTGGTACAGCTCTCAGGTAAAAATTCAGGATTATATTTCTGATGCGGTTTATATATATGTTGGTGTACCCCAGGGCTCTGTCCCTGGACCTATACGTTTTACCCTATGTACTGCTCCCCTCAGTCACGTCATCGCTGAGCATGATGTAGAACATCATCTCTATGCCGATGACACAAATTTATATATCTCTATCCGGCTCTGAAGCCTTAAAATCCCTGATTTGACTGATTTGACATCCTGTGTTACTGACGGTTTCACTTGGTGACAAATTCGAAGCTACAGCTAAATCCAAATAGAACCGAGTTTATCATCATCGGTTCTAAAAACTAAAGATATAAAAATTCAAAGATCTATTCCCTATATTATTATTTGACCATGACACACTTCCTGAGGCATTCGTTAGAAATTTGGGAATTATTTTTGATTGTGATTTTACCGTCAAACGACAAATCTCCCAGATTTGCAAAATATGCTTCTATCACATCCGGGACTTTCGGCGTATTAGGAAGTACCTTAGCCCAGAAGCTGCAAAATCTGTTGCATGTGCTCTAATTACTAGTCATCTTGACTATTGCAATTCCCTTTTGTACAATCTTCCTCATAGGGACATTTAAAGATTGCAGCGGGTCCAAAATTGTCTGGCACGTATAGTCTGTACAGCGTCTTGTTTTAGCAGATCTAAAGCTCTCTTATATTTTCTTCATTGGCTACCAGTAAAATACCGCATACGTTTTAAACTCACTTTTAAATCCTTATTTTTTCACCAACCTACATATCTCTTTAATCATTTAGTCCCACGTCAAAATTCAAGATTGCTTAGATCCTCCAACACAAATATGTTAACTGCTCTACGTTTTCGAACAAAATATGGGTCAAGGGCTTTTGCAGTTGCAGCTCCCTCCACCTGGAATTCACTCCCGGTTAATCTGAGAACTGCTAGTACAGTCACCTCATTTGAAAAAATGCTGAAGACTTTTCTGTTTGATTCGGCTCCCCCCCCCCTAATTTCTCGGAGATTCGACGCCCAATTGACGACTTAAGCTTTGACTCTCGACATTGAGCTGGTTTCAATTTGAATTATGAGACTCTGAGCTCGTATCTCCGAGGATTTAGGCGCTATAGAAGTTACCGAATTGATTGAATTGAATTGATTTTGTATATTTAACAGATGTCAGTGGTTATTCAAAATGAATTAATCATGGTAATTTCTTATAGAAATGGGAGTGGTTTAACTCTCCCCTACCGATGTACTATGGTGTTTTTGGACTGCATTAATGTTATTTGTCTGTAGACCTACTACATTGTATGTGTCACGGACATTGTCTTACTTGTCAGACATTATAAGTTATAAATGCTGTAAATTAACGCCTTAATTAAAATATAGTAACTAACGTTATATGGATAAAATTGACGTTACTAAAAAAACTAACCTTGCATGGACAAAACCAACATACCACTAAGTAACACTAAGTTGTGAACAAATTATATATGTTTTTCAATGGTATTGTATAAAGCCATGAAAATCCAGCATAGCAAAATAACTGCAATCTTTCAATTTTGTCAGGTCAAATTATAATCGCCAGGACTTTTATTATCTTACCTGCTTACATGTGTACAGCCTATTACTAATGAATATAGTATTATGTGATGAAAACTGTAGAGCAGTTTTCTTGGACGACACAATGATAGTGTCATGTAACGTACGTTCCCAGCGAACACGATACATTGATTCTATTTGTTTATTTGAGATGTCTATGATGGTTGAAACCCACTTAGGCCCGAACACGGAGGTACACCAAACATATTTCAAGAGGTTACAGGGGTAATATCGTCGCCTCAGAGCAAAATGATCCTATCTGCCACTCTAACGAGTGTCAGATAGGATCATTTAGCTCCGAGGCGACGATATAGGGGTTAGTACTATGTTGGCTCAATGTTGGAACAGCGTCGTAACATGTTCAAAAGCTGGTCTTTAAATTGCTAATGAAACAAGAAGAAAAGTAATATAATCGGTACCGGCAGTTAAGGGCTCAAAGACAAAATCGGCCTATTGGTATGGAGAGAGTGGGGCGATAATTTGGTCTGAATGGGGAGCGTTGGATTTAGGGTTAGGTCATGACTAAATCGAGTATCGCGTGAGACTATAGGCTCCATAGTACTCGCAATCTAATTAATAAATGGCGCGGCGACCGGTGAACATGATCAAAAAAACATCAACAGATAAATGACATTGAAAAGATGCTCTGTCATGGTATACCTATACACCCAGGTAAAACACTGGTCCGCTCTACAATACGTCACTGGACATCACCTCAGTCTAAGACATTACCAATGATATAGCATTAAAGCAGGGTGATGGAGACATACAATCACCAGACTGTGAACACATTAGCCCCCCCCCCCCCCCCCCCAACACACACACACATACACACACATGGTAACATAGTGCCGTTGAGAGAGCTTGTATTATTTACAATTAGTTACAATTAATCGCTTATGTCCCACATATACGTGATATATATCCACCATAGGGTGCATTTTTTTATCAAAATTTATGAAATTAAAAATGTTACAATTCATCAAATAATTACGTTTTCAGTTTCGATTTATTATCATTACAATGAAAGTGAACATTTTACAACATCGGAAAAAACTGTCCTCCACTTTATTAAGTTCACTATTTTAATGTAATTCCTGTGTAGATAAAAAAAGTTAACTGGTTGATTAGAAGAAAATACATCTTCCTAAAAACAGTAATTTTGGGAAGTATACTTTTTGCAGTTAGTATAGGCTACATTTGGCAACATAGTCTATTATGACTGGTTTAGTTCGTGAAAATTCTCTGTATGTACTTTACATCAAAGAACACATGCCATTATGTACCACAATGTATGTTCTACTATATTTAATAGGACGGTATAGTTATGCTCTCTAATCGCAACAAATTATTACAAGCTGTAAAGAGCAAAATGTTGGTTCTGTCTATATTTACCTACAGATATTAACATTTTTACATAAAGAAGAGTGGAAGATAAATTTGCAGATAATCATCAGATTATTGTAATTTAGGTACATCGTATGGCTGGTTCACCTTAATTTAACCTTATTATGTGATGTCATATTTCTGTTCTTTCCATGCTTGTTCTATTTGATTTGCATCATTTAGTCTCCATCGAGGAACAACATTTATTTATATATTGACAAGCCCGATAGAAGGAAGGTTGACCTAAATGAATTGGATGATAATAACCCAGCAGCCACAAGAGGTTAAATCAATGTTAATTTAACGTTGGTCCAACGTCGTAGACAGTGGACCAACATTAAACTAACTTTGATTCAACGTCTTGTGCCTGCTGGGAATGGCATGGAGATCTATTTTGCAATCAGACTACTGATCCTGTGGAAAAGAAATGAATGTATACAGTTTTAGATTTCAAGCCTCCTAAAGAAAAGTAGCAACGTCACCACCTTGCCGTATCAGGTCTGACCGTCAGACTACCAGTCTGACCTTGACAACAGGTGTGTGGGAAACGGGTACGAAAATGAGGGGTGCGAGCAACATGAATATTCATTATGACGTCACCGGTTTACTGACGGCAGCGTGGAGGTCACACTCAGGTCAGATTGTTTGGGCCGCCTGAATCAACTGTCAATTGGCCAGGGAGGAGGAGGGAGGAGGGGGGTTCTGAACTCATAGCACATATACGGGTTATCCAGGTTCTGCCGGTGGCAGACAACTGGATAGATGAAGATGCAACGTCACCAGCTGAAGCGTATCTAATGGCTATATAACGGGATTAACCTCTTAACTGTAAGGCAGCTAATAAACTACTTGGTGGGAGGCTTGATGAACTTGCTACAATAAACAGAAAGCCATTTTTTTAAACGATGATAATTTTGAAAAAGGAGCCAAAAAGGTGACATACCAGGTAGAGATGTTTTGATGCCGGAGAATTAGCCATGTTTACCTAGTGCTAAAAAAAAATTTATTCAACAATAAAATACAAATATATAAATGAATGCTATAAATAGAGATGTTATGATGACTGTCATTATGATTTGAAGGGTCTCTAACTAGGTACCCGACTTTTCGTTCACTACGGAGAGTGTATTTTACAACTTCTACTAATGATGGGATTGATGGTTTGCCACTCAATACAAAATGATACACAGAGGGTATTTATTATGTTTATTGAGCTTCACTATAACACTGCAAATGGGGAGTCCGTATTACATGCTTGACGCTCTGATAAGAATGACGAAAACCCGAATTTATTTTAAACAAGCAAGTGTGTAAGTATCCTACATGTATCGTAACTCATAATAACCTGGATGTTTGCCTGATTGTGGCTTCTAGGGTGTGAAAAAGACGCCGTACGTTTCATACTAAAATACTACTTGATGAAAAATAGGAGGAGGGGAAGCGATAAGCGCATTCAGCGGTATTGTTGTAATTAAGGTTCTAGCAAAGCAAGCGACGTGGTGAATTAAATATAGTATAAGTACTACATTTCGTCTACTTGGAGCTTAAGTGTCATATCTTCCACTCAAATAAGGGACAGACAGGACTATTTAAACATCACGATCTGCAAATCATTGGTCTCAAATTAAACAAATATGAGTAATTTTCAGCCACTTGAAGTTGTGGGTCGAAGCAGCGAGACAACTTAAAGTGGGTGAAAATATAAATTATTTAATTTATCGTATTTGGTGGCTTAATTTACATGAATAAAAGCACACAAGTCAGATAAGACATCGTGTCGTCTGTTCATTTGATAAATAATCAATCTTATTTTTACCTGAATCCTTTGAGACACTTAGTTGCCTGTCCGGCCAACATGTTCTTCTCGTAGGCTGGGGAGTCAGAGTAGATGGCGTCCAGAGAGGGACCACACCACAGTACTGTCTCACAGGACATGGGACGAGCGTCCTTATTAACTGCCAGCCAGTCATTGGCGCGCTGTATCAGCACACTGAAAAGTACAGATAACACTATTTAATAATTATGTTTTGATATATTATTTTACTATGCCTAAAATGCCCCTCAGTCCAGCAGATTTGTGATATAATTGTTCAGTTAGTGATAAAAGCACCAAATTTAGCATATTGATATTTCATTATATACTAAAACATATTAGCTATGGACCTGATCGCAATTTTGTGTTTTTCAGAATTGTCGGCCATTTTTCCAATATGGACGCCAAATTCTTTCATGACATATTTAGAACAGTCTGCTGTAAACCTGCATATGAAACATTCGAGGTGAGAGTAAAACCACTTGGATAAATGTATTACGCACATATCACATCGGGAGGCCGAGCACAGTGGTCCGTAAATGATCAACTTGGATATATTCATATGCTCGAGCCAAAATACATCATATTCAACATAGACATGTCATAAACGATGAGCTTGAAAGTCAGAACAATTATGCTACAAGTGCAAAATAATATTATTAATTATTACGTATTTTTATATATTTTTTATTGTTTGAAAAAATATGTTACCCATTTCTGCACTAATATTAAACATTAAAACACAGATAATTTGACGAATCAACAAGTCGTCATAGTGTGGCAAAAATAACTCTTTTTAAGACTAAGGTGGCAAAATGTAGAAACATCCTAATGTTTGCGAGCGAATGAGGACTAAAGCCAGAAAAAAAGATTTTTTAGATACAAAAATAAAACAACTCTTCTTGGTGTGCTAAGTAAATATAAGTGATACTTTGACTTATATTGAAAGGGTCAATTCACAGAGTACATCAAGATATAATGATGATATATTACTTACCATACATTCTTGACTACATAATAACTTAGAATGATGTTAATTACTTGGCAAGTGACACAATGATATTATATATATATTGGTAATAGTAATCTGGGAATACCATGTAATAGCACAACGTTTATTATGTGGTAAACAACTCGGCCATCATTAAACAGTTAAATGTATCTACGCAGTTGGTACAGACATGGAATACTTAGACCAGAACGGGTCGACCTTTCAATCTATCATCTTGGTATTGTTTTCATAGAATATAATTTTATCTGATGTTGTTCGATATTCGCCTTACAAGATAGCTCATTATTTCATTATTCCATAATCACTTTCGCACAAGAGTTTGATATGTCGGTTACCATATTCCCCGATTATAAAACGGTAACGGTACAGTTTGTAGTCTGTTATCAGCCGAGCAGTCATTTCTACGGCTCATAGAGCTCATCGTACACATAGCAATTTCTATCCTACCAGACACTAATTTACACCTGAGTGAAGTGAAGACCGTGAGGTAAAGCGTATTGCCCAAGTACACAACATCGCGACAATTACCAAAATTTTAGGGAGGAGAAACATGATATTTCTCTGAAAACCTGCACCAAGCGGAGATTGAACCAGTACGACAGACAGTGGCTATTTTAAAATGACACGCTCTAACCATTGCGCCACGCTCTCTCTGTATATCTGTGTATATTGGCATATTGTACCCAGTTACAGCGACAGAATTGTCAATATGTGATCAGGTGACCAGCAAATGCACTGATCACCAGAACTAAGATGTCCATTCACAATCACAGCAGGAAATCCACGGTGTATTAAAATTATAAACTTGATAAATCAGACTATTCCAAGAAATATTGTAAATTGTGCTTTTTAAGTTTACAAGATTTCCCGATACCCAAATGCCCCAGGCCAATTAGTAGTGAGCTCTAAAACTTGGGAAAGGGGTAAATCATGCTCACGTTTATTATTGGATTGTTTTATTCGAAATGTGTTATTCCTAATAATCAGATAATTGCAGACCATTTTCGTTTTGTGTGTGATCACAGCAAACACAAAACATTTGTATAACGTTTGTACAACGTCGGCCAAACGTCTTCGACGTTGGCCAACATTGTACAAATGTTATACAAATGTTTTGTGTTTACTGGGATGTGAATCCAAAAAGTGATTCTGTGATGTTTACTCAGCTGACTAAAATTACACAAAACATGCCTCATTACCATAATATTCTTTCATTACGTACACGTAGACCTTTTGATTATGATAATACAACTGGAATTTTATGGCTACCGTATATTTTAAAATGAACACATTGTAGGAGTTGCAATAGTGATTACAAACATAACTAAAATAATATACCAAATCAGCCAAATCTCCCTTTGTTTACACGTATGATAGGCCCAAAAGATAACAATGATTGTGCTGTTCGTATTTGTGACTCACTCGTAAAACACAATAAAACTATTTTGTTTTTTATCCCTATAGTAATTATAGTCTATAACTTAAAAGTGTATGTGACCAAACCAAGCATGCAATAAGCAACTCAGCACACAATAGACGTTGAGCCTATGCTGGTTTAATGTTGGATCCCCGTCTGCTAAATCAGCCCAACATTAAGCTAAGATAGGCTGAATGTTGGGGCTCCCTGATTCGGGACTTTCCGAAAGAACAAAGAGACAGGTGTGCCACGTAAGAGGCCAGCCAATACTGAGAGAGACATGGCGTCAGGTACACCCAACAAAGCCTCAGAGCGAGTCCCCTCTCATCCCACCAAAAAGGGTGACTTTAACCTAATGTTGACTAAATGCTGGACCAGCATCGTAAAATGTATATCAATTACGTATATGATATATTTTGAACTACACTATGTAATAATCACCAGTAATAAATAAAACAAATTGGCAGAGCTAAATATGCAAAACGACATATAAAAACATCATACCATCATCATGATCATTAAATACATACATTTAACTAAAAGGGCGAAATTTAGATGAACACATCACCACAAAAGTCGCTAGATACTGAGGCATGAAATAGCAGTTTATGTGGAAAATGTAATTTAATACGTGAATATTGTAGCCCATATTATTTGCCCACGTTCTGTCAGTGATTTAACTCATTGTGTGACAAAATAATAAAAAATCAAATTATTTATTTTGAGTGTGGAACGCTACTCCATGGTTCAGCTGATGTAATACACGACTGATGTGTTTGATATCACGTGGAAAAAAGAATGTGAGAAGTAGACATGTCAGTACCCTGGCTACTAGGTATATAATACTCAATATATCATCACACCTCTCTAAAGTATATCATTCTGGTACCTACAGCAATAATATTGTAAATGTGTATTATAAGTATCACGAAAAAACAATATCTAAAAGAATGCAGACTTAGAGGCTGGATTCGACGCCTGCTCCATCTATTTTAATTTGTCTGTAAACAAAATTCAAAATATTCCAAATTTAAAAACATTTTCGAATCGCTATGAATGATACCTCCTGTGAATCTCTACCACAATTTGGTTTCTGACTATTATAAAACATATATATATAATTGACATACGACAACTATCTTAGAAATATATGACTTTGTAAACAAGTACATATGTTTAGTTTCGTCTACATTACATATATGCAACAGTGTCATGATTAATGATGCGTTCAAGTCCATTTTCTAAACCGTAACTTTAAACATTAGAAACGGTGATGAGTGGTGATCAAGTTTTTGTTAAGGCTTCTCTTTAATTTAGATATTTATGTTGTGTGTTATAAATTACTCTCATCTCACGTGTAATGTTTCAAAACTAATTAATATTATAGATGTTTGCATTACCAGATTGCGGGAAATTATACTTATATCGTATACACATCAAATTGGTTTCAGGCCTTGCCGACTAAAATATCAACTAACTTTTTAGAGGAGCACGAATACCCCTGCATTGAAAATAACGGCGCCAATCTAGATATTTTGGTAGCAGGAAACACCTTTTGGCGGTCAAATGTAATAATGCACGGTGGTCGATTGAATTATATTGTTGATATTTCGTGACATGTGAACAGTTCTCATTGATAAGCAGATCCAACGCGTAAGAGATCGGAAGCGAGCGTTATGCAGTCGTTTCGGGATATCTTGGAGGTGATTTAACCTTTAAAGCACTGGAATATTTTATACACACCAAGAGACCAAAAGGTTTTTTTACAATTAGAAATGATCATAAATGTCTTAGTTAGCTCTTTCCGCTTCATTTGAATACCTATGTTATCATGGTTATATGGGTCAATGGCTAATATACTTATTTTACTCTTTCAGTGAGGGGATCGACTTTAGGCGTCAGAATCTGATGTCAAATTTTTTGTTGGTCCCCGCGCTAAGAATAAATGCACACAACAAAACACAAACAAAAGTAACTGTATTATATTATCATAATTATGAATAATGATTTGAGTACTTACTCAAACGAGTCATAATCTGTTTTCTTTTTCGTCTGCTTTGGCAGGAAATCCATATAGAGGACTGCTGATCCTTCATCCAGTACAGGGATCTGTGGAGGCTGAGGAGATGACGGGCGCTCCACCACCCCCAGCCTGGGATATAATCCTTCAGAAGGTTGTTCAGCGGGTCTGGGAGGCTGGGCTTGTGTTATTGATTCTGTGGAGGCGCTGTATGGAGGTGGAGGGGAGTGAAGAGGTTGATTAGCTTCTGGATTCCCGGGGATGTTGGTAAGAACAGATCGTAGTGGTGTAGGATCATGTGGAACAGGCTCACTGTACATGCTGAACCCTGCTGATTGTACGTTACTCAAGGCTGCTGGAGGAGGCCGTGATGAAGCTGGTACCATGGCTGCGGCTTGAGCCATGGGTGTAGGAACAGCTCCAGGTACCATGGCAGCAGATGGTGGAACACCTGGTAGGTGAGGATCAGTGGTTACATTCACCTGTGTAGTGTGCAGCATGGGGGCAGGGACCAGTGGTGTCTGCTGTACCACATGATGAGGTACTGATGCCGGGATCATGGGTGCCTGTTGTACCACATGGTGAGGTACTGATGCTGGGATCATAGGCGCCTGTTGTACAACATGATGAGGTACTGATGCCGGGATCATAGGCGCCTGCTGTACAACATGATGAGGTACTGATGCCGGGATCATAGGCGCCTGCTGTACAACATGATGAGGTACTGATGCTGAAACCATATGCGACTGTTGTACTGCATGATGAGGTACTGATGCCGGATTCTGTTGAGCAATAGAATGAGTCATTGGTACCTGCTGCATCAGATGGTGAGGCATGGCTACCGGGATCACTGATGTATGTGGTGCCATGGGATGATGCGACATGGACGCGTCATGTGACGTGTAGGTCTGTTGTGTGGTGGAGGCATATGTAGGTGGTGGCTCAGACTGCTGCACTGCCGCATTGTGGTACAGACCTGGTGCTGGTTCAGCCAGAGACGGGTAGAGAGAAGATGAAGTCACTGCTGGTACACCTCGAAGACTTCCTCCTGGGTTCCTCACGTTGATCACCAGGCGGGATCCAATGTTAACAGACATGATGCTGAGGCTGGTGGTCACCCACCTACTGTCTTAACAACTGTCAATATTGACCAAGTCTGAGAATCAAATCAAAATATTCCAACTTTGTGAGTATTGTGTGTAGCTGATGTTGCTATACGTCTTACATGAGTGTGTCGCTGATGTGATGTTTGTCATATGTATCACAGCACAGGCTCTTATATATCCAGTGTGACAGCCATTGACACAGTGACGCTGTCATCTGGCTAGCCTTCACATTGCCAGTATTCTTTGTGTCCTCACCACAAATGTTCGTCACCAAAGCACATTCGCCAGATGCTGGTGTAACGCTGGGTCATTATTGTTGACGGTGCCCCATTATTCCACAGCCCGACACGCCTGACTACCTCACTGATACGGTGCCGCCACCACGCGGTACGCCGTAACATCACACAATCACCCCTTCCACGTGATCATGCTGTACCATACTGCCGTGCAAAGCCAAATGGCAGTATCTGCTCACTTTACAAGTGAGCAGATACTGCCTATTGGCTTTGCAGAGCATCATAGCTATGTCATCAATAATCACCCCCGGGGTGAACCTACACAAACCCAATAATCACATGGCAATCATTGAACACAATATCCCATCCAATCTCAGGGCCAACCAAGTAAACACGACAACCAATGTCAGTGTAATGATGGGCTAGCGTCGTAAACGTTGGACCAACAATAAACAAATTTTGGGTCAACGTCTCGTATCTTACTGAGAAATATTACATTCCATTTGGTGAAGATGCAATACATGACAGCAATCTCATTTTAAAATCGATTAAAAACTTATTATTTTTGAACATGTAGTGAAAAACAAACATGAGAAACAAAACAGTGCATGCCAAGTTAAGATGGCAGAGATGCCGATGGTGTAAATGCTGGGCCAGCCTCTCAGAAGTTAAAACAACAAAGGGAAAACGTTGATTTGGCAATATTCGAAATAAAGATAACTTCACGTACGATCAAATTAGTTGATGTTATTCACAGGTACATTCAGGTGTGATTCATAATTTAGTTCTTTACTCAACAAAATGCACAATATGTACATGATGCGGTGGGAAGGAATGCTGACCACATGTATTAGGGCATGAACACCCCAGCAAACACGAGACGTTAAACCAATGTTGGTTAAATGTTGGGCCAGCGTCGAAGACGATGGGCCAACATTCAACCAACATTGGTTCAACGTCCCGTGTTTGCTGAGATAGCGGGGGGTGAGCTGTTCTCAGCGCCCTATATAATACACGCGGGGTTATTTTGATGACGCCCTCAATACAGCGGTGAAATCATGTGACCATACAGAAGAGATGGAGCGCAGATTGAATGACATCATCTCAGATGGAATAAGTACTGCGTAGTGGTAATATAAGTGAGCCAATGGTCTGGATGATACGTATCAAAAACATGTCCGTTGATGACCAGTGTTTCTTTGTGATGACTGCATTCCCACACGTACGTCAATCATATCGTCGCCTGAGAGATAAAGGGTCCTTTCTCCCACTCAATTGAGTGGACCCTTTAGCTCCGAGGCGACGATAATATGACCACAATGCTGTGATTCTCAAGTAAAACGGGTTTTGTTCCGCCACGTCGCCACCCACCTCTTATAATCCCTTATAATTACTAATCCTAATCTTCTGTAATTACATAGCTGACCAGTGAGGAATCAAGTCATGTAATGAGTTGTACGAGGCGTGTGCAGGAAACACAGTTTTATGTTTCAATCTTATCATTCTTGTCACTTCCGCCAGTACCACCTTATTACAATTTTAATTATTATATCAATTATTTATAACACTTACTTATGACTAACATAAATTGTTCACAATTAACTGTGCGAATCATTGTCTGGAATAAAGGAATATTTTTAGTCAAAAACGTGAATTAAATCGAAGTCCTTTTCCGGAGTGGAAAACTCTGTCTGAAAGCTACATGTTGACACATAGCTCAAACATTTAGTGCTGGACTGTTCCCGTCCACTGAACATGCAGATAAACATGTATCAGTGGTTAAGGATTGGCCTGACTCATTCTTTATGCAATTTTCCATCGTGGGCCCACGCGTGTACAGCATGTGGCCATGGTGTAGTTGATTTCGCGAATTTACAATTCCCAAGTTTTAATTTCAGAAATGTAGAAATTTGATAGATTTTTTTTTCAATTGCTGACATGAAAAAATAAAATCCACGGAGTCGACATCTAAAACCTCGCGTCAATGGCCTCGAATTGCCAAAATAGGATAGCTGTATTTTCATCATTCCGACTGTTTACGGGCCTCTCAGCAAATACGATTCCTTGAGCAAATGTTATGTGAATATTGAACCACCGTCTAACATTCACATGACATTGGTTCAAAGTCTTTGGGCTGCTAAATCGCGCCTGTGTCAGGATAATCGTAATCGGATTGAACGTATTGCATTTTGAATATTAAAATAGGGGCCTACAATTACGCCAGTACTAGCACGACTAATACATTTAGGAAAATTCCCCATTCAGAGATATTCTGGTCATTTTACGGTAGTCCGATGTCCTATCCATATAACCCAGCAAACACAAAACATTTATATAACATTTGTACAACGACGGCCCAACGTCTTCGACGTTGGTCCAGCATTGTACAAATGGTATACAAATATTTTGTATTTGCTAGGTTTATACAGGTTGAAATGCCCAAGGACGCCTTGGTGCACGTGCTTTGCCGTTCACCTCTCACAGATGAATAGCCATGGACCCCCCCCCCCCCTCCTCAACACAACGCTTTCTTCAAAGTCGTTAAGAAACCATTTATACACAAGCTGCGTTCATTGACATATTACCAAGGTCTGGCTTGGTATGTGACCTTGCTGGTACTAGTGTAGAATCAATGGCTACTGTAATACGGGAGATCCGTATCTTAACTTAAAATATTCAGTTGCAGGAAAACTACCCAGAAAATAACTCATCTGCATGTATAATTATAAAAATGGGAATGTTTCTGGACTATCTAAGCGTAGCACACGCTAATATACCTGTATGTCTGTCTGTCTGTCTGTCTGTCTCATCCCTGTAGACATGATACGTTGTAATGATGTTGGTTTAGCGCTGGACCATCGTCGCAGACGCTGGGACAACGTTAAGCCAACATCCTTTTAACGTCTGTTGTTTGCTATGCTGGGATATATATCCGAACACTCGGAAAGGTTTATACGGTTATAAGTAATCGTCACGTCCAACGACAAGTGGTTGTGTTGTTAATTATTCTCGCATGTAATGCAAAGGTAAACTATTTGTTTACTTCATACTATACACGTTCACTTTTAACTATGATACGAGCCACAACTTTTTGCAATTTCATTGAACAACTCGTTATAAATTCTGGTATTTATTGTCCGAAAAGGTTAGCCGACGAATTGACATTTTTCGGACCAAGTCTAGTATTCTACCCCCGACCAATCGAAGAGTGGTTAAGCTTGTCACATTTTGCTGACTCAGTTGCCTTTGAAACAGATTAATTTGTTCTTTTATGTTGATGAACAGAATAATTGTATAAAAGGCACAGTGGGTCTATGGTAGTCATTCAGTTTCACTATGTGTTACTGACTTTTTAAAAAAAAAAGTCAAAATGTACAAATATTATATAATTATTATTATAAAGAATCATGTAAATAAATTCGAAATAATAAAATTATATTTGTATCACATTTATCTTGGTATTTGGTTCGCACAACTAATACATGTACTAATATAAACATATTACAGTACGAATTAGATATACAATATCCGCGGTTCCAGCACGGCTTGTAGGAGGGGTGTGTGGTGGGGGTTGGGGGCTGCTCCGAAGCTCTGCCATATTCGAAGTTCCGTCATATTTCTGGGGAACAGATGTTGACGGAACATCGAGGTCTCTCTGTATATGTCTTAACCTTCGACAGTTGTATATGTTTTAATCTTCGACAGTTTGTCAGAAGACAGTGACGAAGAGAACGTTGGCCCTGGCGGTGGTAGGACATGTGACAATGATCAAAGACCACCAAAGGAACCCCCTATGCGTGTGACAGGAGAAGCGAAAAGAAACGGAGAAAATTTATTTTCAGAACTTGGATCTCTTAAACACAAGAACGTGTCCGATTTTTGTTTTTCTGAATATAAATAGTTACAAATACAAATACACAGACATATCTTTAATTTTTAATCGAACATTGGTAGATATTTTTGCAATTGAAGAAACTAACTTAGATCAATCTTTTCCCACTGCACAATTTCATCAACCTGCGTACGCCATCTATAGAAAAGATCGAACAAAAAATGGGGGAGGTATCATTGTTTATGTCCGCTCTGAGCTGCCTGTCAGGCGAAGGGAAAAGATGGAAACAACAGGAGGAGTTGAGGAGTTGGAGATTAATATTGGAAAAGACAAATGGGCCTGTGCTGCGATGTACAGACCTCCACGCCTAGCAGACCAGGTCTTCAGTGATACTGTGAGTCGTCTGTTGAAGGAAATGACATCAGAATATAAAAATATCATCATTTTGGGAGATCTAAATTATGATGTATTTCATCGAAATAACAAGAGTCCAGAGCCTCTGCTTACCATTATGAGCTCTTTCAACCTGACAAATTTAGTAAAAAATCCAACCTGTTTTGCGAAATCGCCACCTAGTCTTCTTGATGTCATTCTTACCGACATACCACAGTTTCAACGAGCTCAATCTATCATAGACGGAATTAGTGATGTTAACGCCACTGTAGTTACCACCATGAAAGCTCATGTTCAATATCCAAAATGTAAAATAATTAAATTTAGATCATACAAAAAATTAAATAGACAACTGTTTTTAGATGACCTGGCAGCAACAAATTTAACAACATGCCATAACGTCCAGGATATAAATGGCTGCTGGATAATGTTCAATGATGGTTTTCGAAATGTCATAGATGATCTTGCCCCTATTAAAGAAAGAAAAATCCGGTCTGACCAACCTCCATTTTTAAATAAACATTTGGAGCAGAAAAAGACTCTATAATAAATTCTTAACAAATAGATCAGATAGAAAATTGAAAATAATTCAACGTAAATGCAAATAATGTATAATATTTTATCTACTCATTTAAATAAATTATTTTACGATAGCTCCCTTTACTATATTTTAAAAATTCATGTATAAATACTTGAATGTCTGTTATTGTTATAAAATTGTCTTACCTTAAATAAACATGATTTGCTTTGATTTAATTTGATTTGTACCCTTTAACCACCGGTGCCGAATATATTCGGTTTTTCACTTAATTATTACCATATTCAATACCGCCTTTTAACCATGTTAAAGCCATAATGTGACAACAATCAGCACGATTTGAAACGAGTTGATCTTCATTCGTCAAATCTGCATCATTTTCGCTCACTTGAAGTTGTGGATCGCGTCAGCGAGACACAACTTCAAGTGGGCGAAAAATCCAATTGAATAATTTGGCGGTTAAAGGGTTAACCCTTACAACGCTGATCACGACCATAGTCGTTTCTGATCTGTTTTATTTGGCGATCAAAAATCACTGTTGTCACTGTTGTCGGGAGCGAAAAGTGTGTTTAAAGAATGTTAGACATAAAAATTTGTAAATATCTGGTCCCATTTTGACCTCAGAAATTATATCTCTGATACCATGTCGATGTTGCCGTCAGTTATGGATAAATTGAGCCATCATAATTCGCATGCCATTCAGTAATTTTTTATTTGCCAGTGTTTTGAACCCGATTGAAAATTATATCAGAAAACAATAACATAAACCTTCTCACAGAAGCGCGTAGGTAGAGTGATCCCTCGATGTTTTTTCTAATTCTCTGTTAATAGAAAACTCATACGTGGCGGAGTAGTGGTCTTTTATATTTGCCATATAGATCTAGGACACACAAGCGTGTTTAAAAGCTTAAAATTTGTATAACAACAAAACTGCTCGAAATGAGCAGTTTATGCTGAAACATGGCGCCTGCTTACAGAGATTCAGCGGAGGTTTACCTGAGCGACATCTATGTGTGGAGAGTGATCTGGTCCCAAATCAAACAAATATGAGTAATTTTCACGCACTTGAAGTTAGTGCTGTATACAACAAAATAATAATAATCCTTATCCTGCTAAGTTCATTTATTTAAATTTTTAGCCACTTGAAGTTGTGTCTCGCTACCGCGACCCACAACTTCAAGTGGCTGAAAATTATTCATATTTGTTTAATTTGTGCATAGATATTTGCATTTCTTCCTGTTTAGACACACATTTCATAATCAATAACAATGATTTGGTTGACTAATAAAACAGATTAAAAACGACATTAGACGTGAACAACATAATAAGGGTTCAGGCCGCAATATATCACTCTGATTGAGCTGAGCAGTGAAACAAAATGATCCAATTGTTCACAATAACGATTACCATACAATGAAGGCGAAAACGAAATGTTTGTCCTTTTTTCATAAAAGACAATGAATAGACCTATCTTCATTTATTTACTGCTTTCTGCACAACTGTATATATTATAGCGAGCGTCAGCTTAAATCAAGATACTTTTTCTGCTGATCTTTTTTAATTTCGAAAGTGAAATAATAAAATATCATTGTCGATATGTCCATGTGTGTGGATATAGCACGACGGTATAAATAATTAATTATAATTAATTAATTATAATTTATTAATTATGAAAGTGCTCTAATATAATTCTAATCCTAATGATATCAGTCTGACATCGCCTGATTACTTCAACTGACAATAATTAATGATAAGATCAATGTAAATAATTGATCAGTTATCTTTGCAGATATTCATATCTGATATGATATCGCAATGTAAAGATAATAGAGACAGATGCACTCTTGTGTTCATCTTCCTCAATGACTTAGTGTCAATTAATCTCACTTAAGGAAAGATACTGCAATAATTACATTAGTAATGTGTTTTAATCAATCCATACCTCAGTGAGGTTCTCAATTTAGATCGCGATTTATCTGTTAATTTTATAAAAGTTTAGCGTCTAGTATAATGTGGTTAGAGACGTATTATTATGGATAATAATAAATTCACACACTACTAGAAAAGGTCGCTTGATTGCGACGATTCAGATAGCTAAAATAAACGTTAACTGTGGTAGTAGTTGCAGAAATAGTCGTACAATAATTCGACTTGAAATGATTTGTGACCTTATTGTTATCAAATAGAATCAGTTAAATCAGTGAGTGGGTTTCTCGGTAATTTATCAGGAAGGACGCGCATATCTGATAATATATATTGCCGGCTAATGCTTACAACACATTTTTGAAACTATGATTTCTTTTATAATGTCATCAAATGTTTCATTACATACTTCAGTTACACAATTATGCATTTGTGTGTATCTTTAGGTTTCTACGCTTTCCAGGGTGTATTGTCTGTACTACATATCATTTGTGTATTATACAAAGTAGCTATTTTATTTGTGGTTTTGGAGCGGGAAACATGTCTTCATGTCATGGTAATGCCAATTTATTTTATTTTCAGTAGTCATCATTTACCTTTCCAATATATCCAGTATTTTCATCCTGGCATAATAGCAAGGGGGACCTGCTATTATGACAGGATGAGTGTTTTATGATGGCAATGTCACTTAACAGGATTGTAATTCTGTATGTGATAACATGTATATTTTCGTGTGATTTTACCAAACTAGCCTTTTGGTATATACATGTATATAATTATATTATTATGACAAATAAGTCAAAAAATGTTATGTCTGTCTGTCTGTCTGTCTAGTAATCATAAACAAGCGAGATCCTATCAGTGAGAGAAACTTGATAACCCTTGAAAATCAAATTCTTCTGAGAATTATTTTAAAATATACTTTTATACAGGCAATAATATGTTGCTTCTTACTTTTATTTGGGAGCTGCGGCAGCAATTATTTATTCACACCTCTAAGTGGCGGAACATTTATATAAAATCTTGCGTAGTTCAAGGGTTGACCCTTAAACCGCCAAATTAATCACTTGTAATTTTCACTTGAAGTTGTGTCTCGTTGACGCGATCCACAACTTCAAGTGAGTGAAAATCATTCAGATTTGACAAAATGGAGGTAAACTATTTTGAAATCTTCCTGATTGGTGTCACGTTTTTTTCTTTAACATGTTCAAAAGCTGGCATTTAATAAAAATGAATCGGGCTTCAGGCCACTTTTGTGCACATATAGGCTAAACTGGGCCAGGAGAACCTCCTGAAGATGGTGAGATGAATGAGATGACACTGTCCTCCAGACACAGTATTCGAAATTCGAGCCTTGGTGGTCTGAGGCCGAGCACGCTACCTCTCGGTCACGGAGGCTCCCCACAATACTGAGTTTTACACGTGAATGGGAAAGAAACATTTTTGTTTCTTTCAAACCACCGAGACCGGGAACAGAACCCCGAGCGTGAAATGTAGCGGTTCTAACCACTACCCTAGGGCCCCCGCCCCTGATATTTAATGTGCTAGTGACAAATAAAAAGCCGAATATAATCGGGACCGGCGGTTAAAGGGTTCATGTATCTGAAGGTTAAGTATATACTACCGATACCACACCTGCCAATACTCAGCAGACACAAGACGTTAAACCGAGGTTGTTTTATTGTTGGGCCAGCGTCGAAGACGGTGGCCCAACATTAAAACAACATCAGTGTAACGTCACGTGTCTGCTAAGTAGAAACTGGACTGAAAGTAATAATAGCCGGAACAACACGAACCGCGAGTCAAACGTTATATTTTGATCAAATATAAACGAAATTAAAGAAAGACGAAACTTTAAAAACGGACTAAAAACTTCACTCGCTCATAAAACGTTATTTATGATAAGTTACATTTTTATTAATCATCATAATTATCGATAACCTGGTAAATTACCATACCTCAATGACATCACTATATCATGTATACGGCAGAGTTATGTAAACCTGTCTAGACGAGACATGCATTCTTTTGTGTACACTGGTATTTTCGTCATAAATCTGTGACCCAGCGTCTAATAAAGATCGCACTAGCTCTCTACATTCAACGTTTCACGGCACACTGGAGGGCCAGCGTCGTAGATGTTGGTGCGAATTAGCTGAACATTGGGTTAAGATTGAAAGCCAGTAAGCACGATACCTCTACACAATGTTGTGTTAATGTTGGCACACCGTCGAAGACGGTGAGCCAACATTAATACGACATTGTGTACATGTCTCGTGTTGGCTGGGAAGGTGCGCTCTTGCAGGTACAGACCCAATAAACTCCAGACGTTCACCCAATGTTGTGTCAAAGTTGGGCGAACGTCGTAGACGGTGAACCAGCAGTGAAACATCATTGTATCATTGCTGGGGTATACTAAGCACACTGGTATATTGATGGCCAAACCCCCTTCTTAACATCACCTTGTCAAGGCTCTCTGTCAAGATATATAATGTATTGTTGTAAGATATATTGTCATTCTACTGATTGTACAAACTGAGTCATGGTGGTTTATCTGGAGGGCTAGCAGCCTCCTGTCAGTTAGCATGTTTAGTAAATATTCTTCTTCTTTAACCCTTTCATCGCCAAATTATTCAATCTGAATTTTCACCCACTTGAAGTTGTGTCTCGCTGACGCGATCCACAACTTCAAGTGAGTGAAAATTATTCTGATTTGGCAAAATGGAGGTAAACTGTTTTCAAATATTGCTGATTGATGTCATATTTTATCTTTGTCACGTGTTTAAAAGGTGGTACTTAATGTGCTAATAAAAAATGAAAACCCGAATATATATATGCGACACCGGCGGTTAAAGGGTTGAAATGTGGTTGACAACACCCTTATAATACTAAATGTCTACCTTCTTTCCAATGTCAGTTAATAGATTACTACGTTTTGAAATGTAAATGTGTCCTTAAAATCTATACTAAAACTGGGCAACGGCATGATTTCGACGAAGTTAACAATACTTACCATACTTCAACAAGCTGAATACTAAATATTAAGCTGAATATCTCTTGTTCGTGGTAGTAGGATGCATATACATCGATGACCAGGTAAAGTTGAAGTAATCATGGTAATGTTTGTTATTTCACATGTAAGTCAAAATCATCGGGCTACAAATATCTTTATACAGTATCACATTGCTACATTGGTATACCGGTACTTTTATATCGGTACACTACATGTATATTACTGGTACTTATATACCGGTACACTCACCGGAAAACTATTAGATAAATGCATATGCAAAGCAACTAAAACAGCTCCAAATATTGATAACAAAAACACATTGCCATACTGGTTATCTACAAAAGGTTTTGAGGAAAACATTACCATACAAATATAAAATTAATGTGATTACCAGCATTGAGCTCATCAGTCTACATGTTATGTCATAACTAATAACGGCCGAGAATTGGCGGAATCGTCCATTTACTGTTATAGGTTTAAACGTTTTCGGCTTCAGGATTGTGATTCATGAAATATTTGTTTTCTGTCAACCAACTGTCTCAACGCAACGTCTTATGTAATTCCGTGGGAATCTCGTGTTAATTCTTGTCACCTACGTTTTTCTTGTTTAGAAGTTTATGCTGATTTAAAAAAATATGGTGTCATTTTTTTAGGTCACCTTTAGGTCATTTTTCGACCCCTAGAGGTCATGACCCCTAAATCTTATTTGTTTTTAAAACACATGTCTTACTAGTCGTGTAACACATCAAAATGACCGAAATTGTTAAGGAAATATCATCAAATTAAAAAAAAATGAAATAACATTTAAAACCCCTCGAAGGTCATTTCAAGGTAAACTATTGCAAAGTTTTCAAATATACATATTAGTCCATGGATCGGTCACTATGCACCCCCCCCCCCCCCAGCTTACTCACCACCACCAACTTTTTTTAAGCTTTGATATGTCCAAAACATGAAATGAGATGTTACCAGTAAAAAAAGGGACGAACTTTATATTTTGATTGTTTTATGGGGGTACCCCCAAACCTGTCTGAAATTAGGGGGTAGGGTTTCGTAAGTGTATGTCGTTGGTGTTCTTATTAACCAATCTGCACATGCAATATACCATATAACAGATAATTAAATTCCCGTTCTAATAATACATCACCCATTGCAGTAGATAAAACAGTCGTCTCTCCACATACGGTCAAACATGTTTTTATTATAAAATAATCAGAATGAGCTGCAAAACAAACTAGTCAACATGGTCATTGAAAACAACATAAAATGTTTTGTTTAACTACCATTTAATATTATTAAGTGGTAGTTATTGGACATATCCATAGCTGGCCTATGATTTCTGAACCCAGATATGTGTATGCTTTCAAATGTGTATTATTTATATTTATAAATATCATACAATTTTTTTAAATGAAAGAATACTGCAGCCTTTTATGAGAGTAAGTCTAGTTAGCCAGGGTTGAAATCTGAAACATGCAATTTTGCTCGGGATTTTAGTGTAGGCCTATACTTTTGTAATCACTTGTTTTTACATAATTTGCGTGTGCTGAATGTGAATCTGCCAGATAACGTTCTATTTTTTGAGACCTTCACCTTCAAATTACCAAAACACAAAATGGCCTCCAAAATGTTAAGAGAACCCCATATATTCTAGTTTGTCGCAGATAAACGCACAATTTGTGGTTTCTGCAAGATTTTTTTTATTTTTTATTTTTTGTCTTGTGTCTTTGGAAAGAAATGACCTCTATTTGCCCTTTAGATCCAAGACATCCGCCGTTTTTCATGTATTTACAGTTACTATAAGTATACTGCTAAACATGTTGACAATAATAGTATTTTTTGTGTGGTAACGTAGTGGATTGGGATTAAACATTACTGACGAGTAAATTTGAAAGAAAAAAGCTAAAATGGCCGCGAAATTTACTTTCATATGAACAAGAAACTGAATGGCTATCAAAATGTAAATTTAACCTCTTTTCTTTTTAATGTGTGGCTCGCAATTGCTCAATTTATTGATTTTGTGTGACTTGGGGGCCGAAACAAGCATTTCTGGCGTTTATTGTTCATCGTCTGACCTATAGTTTTTTTTCGTAAAATCCAAGATGGACGTCATTTTGCATATAAATAATGATGTCATGCTTAATACTAAGCGGGGTACTGGGATGATTGCTAGTAGTAGTACTTTTCGCCCCCATCCGGGGAGGGTCATTAGGGATCTGTTTCGTCTGTTGGATGCTGTGTACGGCATTGTACGGGAGCACTAGTCTACAGCAATCATCCAAGGGCAGCTGCAGCCTCCTCGTATCTGGCCATAATCTTCGGGCGGATTGCCAGTGGCGTACCCTGGCTCCTCTGCTCAACAGCGGAGCCAATGCAGCACACGCATCAGTGCTGGCGCTGATGTAGGCTGTGGTAGCCTTAAATAACCGGCAATAGCGTGTTTGACATTAGGTCTCTCACGTGGGATGAATGGAGTTAACCCAGAGGGAGTGATCCTTCCTATTGTTACTCTGGGGACTATCCGACCCGAGGATAGCGGAGCTGTGCGAAATGCCAGAGAGTTTCATCATTAAATTGTACAGCGAAACTCAAGTCTCCGGCCGTCTGGGCATGTCTGGGGGTATATCCCCTAGAAATGCCCAGAACCCCTTATCGGGCGAGCGAAGGAAAACGCTCTCAATAACCCACCATGCCCTATCACCCCCACCCTCACATCATCATCTGTACATCATTCATCTCATCAATTGACTACAACGTTTTTATCGTATTATAATGTCACTTAAAAGACCTTTTGTGCCGAAAAGTGACGTAAAGCAATGATTTACTACTACTACTTAATACTAAGCACATTAAAGCATGTTAGAATATACTGTACTTAAACACAGTTTCGAATGCCTTGCAACCTAATCTACCGTAATACGTAGTCAACTTTTTAGATTTCTATTAAACAAATGTTGTTTATGATATTATAGTTCATGTGCAAAAAAAACACTTTTATTTGTCTGTTGGCGGTAACCATTTTGAATTTGACGGTCAAATAAAGGTCATTTTGATCGAAAAACATGAGACATAAATTTATCAACTCAAAATCATGCAGAAAACAGAAAACGAGCAATAATTTGTAGCAAAAATATAGAAAAGATGTGGTTCTGGCGGCCATTTTTTGTTTTGCTTATTTAAAGGTGAAGCACACCAAATGTATAATTTTATCCGACAGATTCGAATTTAGCACACACCAATTAATTAAAACAAGCGGGACAAAAAATATAGTCTCAATTGCAGAGCACAGTTCAATGTTTCATATTTCAACCCAGGACAAATACACACATTTTTTTAAAAAGTCTGCAATATTCGTTTAAAAATATTTGCAATGTGCAATGTACAAATCTAAATACCACTCAGTTTTAAGGATATACACATCTGGGTTTAGAAAACATAGGTCAAATATGAATATGTATATATGCTTTATTGAGTCGTTTCCGTTGACCATGTTTACTAGTTTGTTTTGTTGTCGATTTTGATTATTTGTTAAAAAAAAAATGTTGAAACGTATGTGTATGGATAACTGTTTAATCCACTGCATCATGCAATACGTCTGTAGAACGGATATTTAGCTAACTTTTATATGGTATATTGCATGTGTAGATTGGTCAGCTACAACTGCAATGACAGATTTTTGCGTAGCACTAACCCCTAATTTTAAGCTTGGGGGTTCCCCCACATAAGCGTTCAAAATATATATTTCATCCTTATTTTTTCACTGGTAACATCTGATTTCATATTTTGGACATATCAAAGCTCAACAAAAAGTTTGTGTGGAAATGACCTATAGCCCTTTGAGTCACAACCGCGCTTGAAAGCGCGCCCAATACATAAAATAGTGAAGCACAAGTCAATAGGCTTTTCATTATATGACGTCACACACAATGCATTTAGAGCGCACACTTCTGACGTAATTGATTTTTTTTTATCGTCCCACCTAAAAAATGAAATGTGGCATAAATTTACGCTGCTGTACGTTTCCGTACATGCATTTAGTATTTTGCAAAGGGTATGCTAACATCATATTTTGCCAAAATAATGATGTGACTCAAAGGGTTAAAGCTTCAGAATATTTTTTAATTATGAATGTTGACTATTTCATGTCAATTTTCTTCAATTTGCTATTTTACACGACTATATTATATAACCTTGAACTACAAACGTTTTAAAAAATCCCCGTGTGTTTTCAGGGTCATGATTTTTAAGACCCCAGAAAGGACCTTTAGAGCTTCAGAAAAAAAATGACACCCTCTTTTATTTTTTGTTCAGTTTTAATTTTTCTTTAAATTGAACATAGGTGTCAAGAATTAACATGCAATTCTCACGGAACCACATTTACTGCCATAAGACCCTACACTAGTAGGTTTTTCCGGTTTAACCCCAGAAAATAATACGCTAACTCACAGTTGGATTTGCAATGTTATCACTGAATAAGGTAAAATGTATGCATTATCTTGATTAACTATAACACTCTCCCATGTTTAGAGTTTTACAATGATCTACAAATGTTGTCATGTATGCATTATGTATGCCCCATGGCCTTCTGAAGGATACAAATTGGGCTGAATAGTGATATGCAAGACGATGCAGCATTAGTCATGCTATAATTTATAACTAAAATTTGCCTGTGTCGTCTTTTTTAAACTCTTTCGGCTTTAGTGCAGCTGTACATAATAATAATAATACTTTTTTATGGAATACTAATTTTGATTTATTTCTCTGACCTGGATTAACTTTCCATCACTTTCTTAACTATTATAGGAATGACATTCAGCGAGCAATTCGTTTTATAATTTTACTTGGTCTTTTAATAGTATGCCATTTTATCAAACATCAAACATTTTGTGTCAAAGCTACATGTCTGTTGCCTTAATAGTTGGTTTAAAATTATATTATTATGTCTCTCCTCTGTACACAGAGGTGGGGACATATTGCTTTACCCCATGTATGTCTGTTACGCTCAGTCTGTCTCAGTCTGTGCTGTGAGTCTCCCATTCTTTTCTCTTTAGTGATTTCTATAGAGCAGGCGGTCAAACACGAGACGTTGACCCAATGCTGGGCTAATGTTGGCCCACCGTCTACGACACTGAACCAACATCAGCCCAGTATTAGGTTACCATGTCATGTTTGGCGCCACGCTGAATGTGGGTCAGCGTTACAGATCGTGGGCGACCATTAACCTAGCTTTATTCAAAGCATCGTGCCCGTACTATACCGCCAGCATGAAGTACTGACTAGGGCCAAATGGATAGGGGCCTACTGCACAGTACCGGCGACGCTGGCCCACCATTTAACAGACATTGGGTCAGTGTCGGCTTGTAATCGTCACCAGCAGTTAAGCAATACCTGACCAGCTGCTATTCCCAGCAAACATAAAACATTTGCATAATATTTGTACAATGTCGGCCAAACGTCTTCGACATTGGTCCACCATTGTACAAATTTTATACAAAAATGTTTTGTGTTTACTGTGTCGAACGCGGTCCAGCAAACAGGAGGCGTTGAACCAGTGCTGGTTTGATGCTGGGCCAGCGTCGCAGACGTTGGGCCAGCATTGGAACAGTTTTGGGTCAACATTGTGTTTGCTCATTACATTGTGTTTGTTAATTACAAAAGCCATTGACACTACATCTATTAGCTAACTACCTTTATGGTTATGCTGCTGAAGGGGAGACAGTTCACAAAAACTAGACTTTTCTAGTTAACAATTGACAGGGTGCTACCTGTAGAGTATTGGAACCATGGAAGTACAAAGTTAATGAACACCGTTTTTGTGCTGGTAGCACATATACCTTACGGGGGAGGGGGTTTACTGGGCTACTGTGAGGGATGACACCTGGCTGAAGAAGGGTGAGCTGTGATATTCAGCAAAACGGTTAGTTTCTGTGTAGGCCTATGCTGTAATAGTAGACAAATAAAAAACTATATTATCAAGACTCGGTGGATAAGTGATAATAATAGTAATAACATGATTTGATGCCAGCAGCCCGCCGCTCCGCCTTGGGCTGCTGGCATCTGTGTCGAGTCAATAAAAAAGCATATCGACCTCAAAAATCATGTTATAGTTATATTTATTTCACTCACTCACTCCCTCGCTTATTCACTCGCTCGCTCGTCCATCCATCCATCCATCCATCCGTCCATCCATCCATCCATCCATCCATCCATCCATCCATTCATCAATTCATCCATCCATCCACTCACTCTTACTTTCTCTCTTCCTTTCTTTCTTTGTCTTATTCATTCATTCAAAATTGATTAATTGATTGATTAATTGATTAATGGATCGATCGATCGATCGATCGATCGATCGATCGATCGATCGATCGATTGATTGATTGATTGATTGATTGATTGATTGATTGATTGATTGATTGATTGATTGATTGATTGATTGATTGATTGATTGATTGATTGATTGATTGATTGATTGATTGATTGATTGATTGATTGATTGATTGATTGATTGATTGATTGATTGATTGATTGATTAATTGATTGATTGATTGATTGATTGATTGGTTGGTTGATTCATTCATTCATTCATTCATTCATTCATTCATTCATTCATTCATTCATAATTCATATATTTATTTGTCTGTCTGTCTGTCTGTCTGTCTGTCTGTCTGTCTGTCTGTCTGTCTGTCTGTCTGTCTGTCTGTCTGTCTGTCTGTCTGTCTGTCTGTCTGTCTGTCTGTCTGTCTGTCTGTCTGTCTGTCTGCCTGTCTGCCTGTCTGTCTGTCTGTCTGTCTGTCTGTCTGTCTGTCTGTCTGTCTGTCTGTCTGTCTGTCTGTCTGTCTGTCTGTCCGTCCGTCCGTCCGTCCGTCCGTCCGTCCGTCCGTCCGTCTGTCCGTCCGTCCGTCCGTTAGTCCGTCCGTCCGTCCGTCCGTCCGTCCGTCCGTCCGTCCGTCCGTCCGTCCGTCCGTTAGTCCGTCCGTTTGTTTGTTTGTTTGTTTGTTTGTTTGTTTGTTTGTTTGTTTGTTTGTTTGTTTGTTTGTTTGTTTGTTTGTTTGTTTGTTTGTTTGTTTGTTTGTTTGTTTGTTTGTTTGTTTGTTTGTTTGTTTGTTTGTTTGTTTGTTTGCGTGTCGGTCGGTCGGTCGATCGATCGGTCGGTTGGTCGGTCGGTCATTTAGTCATTCAGTCATTTATTAGTTTGTATTGGTTTGTATTTGTTTGTATTTGTTTGTATTGGTTTGCATTGGTCTGTATTGGTTTGTATTGGTTTGTAGTGGTTTGTATTGATTTGTATTGTTTTATACTGGTTTGTATTAGTGTTTATTGGTTTGTATTGGTTTGTATATGTTTGTATTGATTTGTATTGGTTTGTATTGGTTCGTATTAGTTTGTATTGTTTTGTATTGGTTTGTATTCGTTTGTATTTGTTTGTATTTGTTTGTATTTGTTTGTATTTATTTGTATTTATTTATTTGTGTGCATTTTTTATCTATTTTGTACTTATCTATTATTTTTTTATATATTTGTTTTTTTTATTCCACTCATATGTTTATTCTTTCTTTGGATCAGTCTCAATTAGTTCCTATGTTCTTTAATTATTATTTTTCTTTGCTTCAACTGAGTCTCTACGTATGATTTTTATCATACATTTCCATTACTTTTTTCAAGTAGTTTCTAAATAGATGGTGCATTATTATTTGTCAGTGCTAATGTATTATTAATCATTGTTCACTGATTATCAAACATAGTTAAAATTTAACAAATGTGGGAGGATTTTTCAAGCCGGCCTCTTGCTATTTTTATTGGCTAACAAAATATCCACCTCCCCCCCCCCCCCCCCGCTACATGAAAATGAATGTCATCTAATCAATGTACCAAGCCTAAACACCCTGACTCACCCGAGTGAGTCAATAAACTTTTTCTATGTAACAAATATGACAGGCATATGACCATGATGACAGATTAGTGTGAAAGTTATTACGTCTAATATAAAATTTTCATGTCTTTTTATAACAAAAACAATGTTTAAAGAGATGGTGTTGCATGATATTATGCACAATATAAGCTAAACTTGACCAGACAATCATCTCGTGAGTGATCCATAGAAGTAGCGTGAATCTCTGATTCATACATCCAGGTATAGGCCTACAGCTATTCTTGTAGACATTATGTCGAAACTGCACAGCATATTTTCAGTAAAAAAAATATTGTTTTGATGCTTCTCTCTAAGAATATCTGTTTCATGAGAAATGAGAAACATTCAACGTTTTAACGTTTTTTGTTGGTGTATACCTTTTTCCAGATACGCTGTGCATTAGGTTTATCGGTGTTTAAAAAGGGATAGACCACTGTTCTTAATCATGTTAATACGTGGACAAGCACAGCACCATAGACATCACAAACCATAATCGGTAACCTGTGTACTTTACTAAGGTATTGTTATTTGTACATACATGTGTAAAAACAGTGTCTACAGAACCATTTCTATGATGAGTGCTATAAACTGTATGATGCGATATCTGAAATATTTTCAGTCGGATTATATTTAATTTCGAAATGACCGACTGAAAGAAATGCGTATCGCATCCTAAATAATTCTATAGCACTATGACACCAAAAATCGTTCTGGCGAAACTTTTTTTACACAAGCAAATTTACACGTATCTGATGATATATCTTAAAATTACTTGATTACCGTCAGCAATTACTATCAGCGCATGCGGTTTTCACTGTGGACCACGGGTTTAAGAGGCATGTCCGGCGAGATTTGGGGAAATTCCCGTTTCTATATGACACTGGCGAAACTGTTTTTACACAAGCAAATGTATACGTATCTGATGATATATCTTAAAATTACTTGATTACCGTCAGCAATTACTATCAGCGCATGCGGTTTTCACTGTGGACCACGGGTTTAAGAGGCGTGTCCGGCGTGATTTGGGGAAATTCCCGTTTCTATATGACACCCTCAATGACTTGAGTTTTTTTTACACGCTATCGCTTCTCCTGAGAATCAAATATGCCTACTTCACACATCACTTGAATGGTGGACGTCAGTCTGCCGCGTAGTTTTTATAATTATCTGATTATCACCACAGTAGATTATGGACTTATGATCTTCATTCTGGAAGTGATTTTTTCTTCGTGATTCTCTTCATATTAAATATACCAAACAATCCAATAATTCGGTTTATTTTGTTAATTTGTATGATCTATATGGTCATATAAACATAATCTGTCAAAAAAAATAGGAACAAATTGGAACAGACCTTTCCACACCGGTGAAAACGGCTTTACTTTGTTTCAAAAATTATAAACACAGCTCGTTCTTTCAACTTGTTATTTCTCATTTGTATTATATATATTGGCAATGGTTTTCAGATTATTAGGTTAATGTTTCCCTTCCGCCAAATAACACTTCGACATAGTTATCAATATTAGTAATCAAAACCTGAAAAAGAAGGCTAATTTAACTTGGATATAACACAATTTTTTGCATTATTATAGCGTTAAGTCAATGTACCCTGGTGTTGGCACAACGTTGAGCCAAAGTCGTGGTGGTCATGCTTACCTCATACATGCTTACCTGCCTGTGACCAAAGCACGTACACAATGTGTAACACAATCCATAACTTGTGTGAAATATATGTCAACTCAATCCTAGTGTTCTTGTGTTCTCGTTTTACTATATAGTAACACTGCAGTGCAAAGCCAAAAGGCAGTATCTGCTTACTTGAAAAGTAATCAGATACTGCCTTTTAGCTTTGCGTGGCAGAATACTGTTATCCAATTACGACGTTTTTTCTCATCTGTGAGCTACACTCAACATCCCAGCAAACACGGGCTATTCACCTAATGTAGGGTAAATGATGGGCCAGCGTCGTAGACGTTGGCCCAACGTTGATCCTACATTGTGTGAATGATTTTTTTTTCTGAGATGGTATAAATAAAGTTCAGGCCACTGTGTTGTACAACACTGCGTTGTACGGAATTAGATAAGAATTGCCGTTTTGTGAGATGAAAGATGAAAACTGTGCATTTACTGTAAAATAATATCAATAATAATTATAGCAATATTGACCTCTAAAATTAAATATTTCAGTCAAAACAACGCAGTGGTCAAACTAGGTAATCAATACAACTACATGTAGTCATTTATTTCCACATTCGAGTAATGCTGCAATTACATTTCAATATTACATGTTTACAAAAACATGGGCAATTACATTTCAATATTACATGTTTACAAAAACGTTATGATGCCAAATAATTTTTGTAATACTTACAACACACTGTCACCGTGCAGGAATGATTATTACTATTAGCAAAGTTAAGTGGAATTTTTTAAGCGATATTAGGGCCTACGTGCCTATGCGTCATCATGGTCATAAATTCAAATCACGACACATGTAATCGGGTAATGGTTATAAGGGTTCTAGTAACGGGTTTTTACCCAGGACATGCGCACACACCTTAACCAGAACTTGTTTTGTTTACATGGCAATATACGACCTGGAAATACAACTATTTCGCTCTTTTTCGGTGCTTTAAAATTGTTTTTTGACTTTTTCGTATTTTCAGCTAAGATCGGTAGGCTATATAGCTTCATATAAATTGAATTTTCAAAATTGACAACATTTAAAATGTATCATCCCAAGGGGTCCCTTTAAAATTAAAGCAGCCCCTTGGGATGACATCAATTTTCGTTTTTAGTTTTGTAGTGAAGTAGTGTATCTCACAGATCATGATTTTATTTTTTTCAGAGTTTTTAGATTTTTACAAATATTTCTTATTAATATTTCTATGAAATCGCTTGAAACCCAAACAAACTCTTTGTATACCTAAACACTTGCTGAAGGATGATTGAATGTTCCTACAGCATTGGGCCACATGTTGATGCCGTCGGCCCAGCGTTGGGCAGACAATCAGTGTTGTCGTGTATACCCCCCTGTCCTGACTAAAAGACACCAATTAGCGGCCAATTAGCGGCGATTGCCTTGATCTCCCCGTCCAAGACTGGGAATATGTGGTGTAAAGTCCTGTATATTGCTGCCTTGTTTTGTTTACATGGCAATATACGACTTGGAAATATAGCTATTTCACTTTTTTCGGTGCTTTTAAATTGTTTTTTGACTTTTTCGTATTTTCAGTTCAGATTAGTAGGCTATATAGCTTCATATAAGTTACATTTTCAAAATTGACAACATCGACAATGTCTCATCCCAAGGGGCCCCTTTAAGTTTGTTGTTTTTTTACAATTGTTGCCCCACCAAAACAGACCCGATCACAGCGGAGTAAGACATACTGTCTGTATAACAAGGACATTAAAAGTACCAAGTGGCAGATAACGGTCATCATTGAAAAAAAGAGTGGAAGACTTTTAAAATTATTCTTGTTTTTTAAGTGATCAGAGATACATTTCACAGTACAAAGTGTATTGTCTCATGTCAGTTAGACATATCTAGAAGTTATTACTTTGTGTGATATGTGTCATATCTGCATATAATGACATGTTTAATTTTGGTACCGGTATAGGGAATGTCACTCATTTGAAAAATAGGAACCTGTTTCAGTATGGTGCTTTTAAGTGTGGGCCAGCATCTGAGCCTTTGGTCCGTCCAGTGAAGTAAATCATCTTTTTTTCACGCAGTCTTTTATTTGATACCTCACTGGCATTTCAAAATATAGTGATAATGCTATTCGAAAATATCAGACTATTTAATTTCATAGTTAGTCATCACATACAGTTATATAAATAGCGAAATGCGGTAAAATAAAATGATTGTTAAAAAAACAGCCTTTACGGTACCGGTAGCTGAGTTCCCAGCAAACATGCTATCAACCATTGATGGGTCGATGTTGTACCAGCGTCGTAGAAGCTGGACCAGCATTGAACCATCAATGGGTCAGTGACTCGTGCTTGCCGAGTTATTATGGGGGTAGTCAACATTGTCAACCGGTCCCGCCCCCCGGTTGACAAGCTCCGTATTGAAAAAACAGGCAAGGCACCAGTGTGATGTCTGCACACCCTCATCTGACTGTCTAGTGGCGTACAATCAATTTGTGACGCCGAAAAAGTGTATGGCCGCCATTAGTCAGGGGGCCAGGAGCTGAACCTGGAAAGTGGGTCCAAAGTTTTTTTCTCAATGTTTTCATATTATATAGGTATTGTACTCTATGAAACCGCGTGATGGCATTCTCACAGCATTGAGCATTTTTAAATAACGCGTTTTACATTTTTTCGCCTATCGCGGTACAAAATAGTGGTTTTAGTTGATCGGGAAAAACAGAAAATCCCTGTATATATTCATATAACTGATAGCTATTAGTTTGATTGTTTGTATATTTATGTATAATAATAATAAATATCATTGGGTCAAAGGTCAAGGCTATAATTCAAGGTCAAAGGTCAATAATTCAGGTCCATCATGCCTAATTCAGTATCGTTTGTATATTACACCCTCCACATTTTTATATGTTTATATAGCTGAACCTAGCTATAGCTGAAATATAATGGTAACATTATATGGCTTGAATTGTGTAGCAATGGATTATACGTTGCCATTCTATTGTATGGGCCAGTCAACATGATTCACTAACACAATGTTGGGTCATCATCTGCGACGCTGTCACACCATGAAATCACCATTAATGCGCTGCATTGACTCAACGCTCCCCCAATGTTTAGATGCCCGGCCGTTATTGAGACACTCAGACAAAATTTGTGAGCCTTAATAAGGTAAATTTAAATGTCAATTGGCTGGCCTCTGTGTTAGGCATATGCTTAAATTAAATTATAAATTGTAATTTAATTTTTTTTCAAAAAAAAATATTTTTCGTTCATCAATGACAATGCGGTTTGCATTTAACTATGACGTAACTATGCTCCATTCTTGTGGTATAAAAGTTTAACAGATGAGTAAATAATTCATGATTTTTTTCTTTTTTTATAGTTCCAATATCACAGCATATCTATATCTGACTATATGGATACATCAATTATCAATAATGTGGTGTAATAATTCAGAGGTTGCTGTAAACTATCAAAATTGCACGTAATCGTTATTTAAAAAAAGTTCTTTATCTTAAACAAGTTAAATAATCTGCAATGACACCACCGCCTTTGCCATCATTTTGTTATTTGCTATATATAATATTAAAATTGCTACTACATTCCTCAGTTGATTGATTTTGGTTATTTGAGGTGATCCTCTAGGTCAAATGTAAATATCAAGGTCAAATATTATTTTAACGTAGTACTCTACATATTGGAGCACACATAATAAATTGTCCTGGTGTATCTTTAACCGGATAATCTAATTCTAGTAGGGTTTTAATGAATAAATATCATCAGAGTGAAATGATCAGACAACTAGAAGGCATCAAAGGATCATGGAGAGGCGTCAAATAGCGACGAAAAAGCATAAAAGATCAATGGAGAGGCGGTAAAAGGTGACAGAGAGGCGGTAAAAGACAATGGGGAGGCATTAAAGGATGTCCACGAGTTGCTAAAAGGCGCCCCAGAGACGCTAAAGAGCGAGTAAGAAGGGTTAAAAGAACATGAGTAGTCATTAAAGGGCAATGAGGAGGCGGTGAATGACAACGAGGATGCGTTAAGGGGCAAAAATAGGGCGTTAAAGAGCGACAAGATGCATTAAAAGGTGGCGGTGTGGCATGAAAGGGCTATGGAATGGTGACAAGGAAGTACGTTAACGGGTGATGGGGCAGTGCTAATGGTTGATGGATAGGTGTCTAAGTGCAATGAGAAGGCATTAAAAAAGACAGAGAATCGTTGAAGGGCAATGGAGAAGCGTTAAATGGTGACAGAGAGACGTCAAAGAGCGATGGAAAGGCGTTAAAGGCCGAAAAAGTGTTAAAAGTGATGTAGATGCATTAAACTTTGATGGAGAGGCGCTAATACATGTAGGCGCTGCAGATGCGTTAAATGGCGATGCGAATGTGGTAAAGGGCGATGGTGAGGCATTAAATGGTGATGGGAAAGTTTTAAATGGCGATGGGAAGGCGGTAATGGGTGATGAGGAGTCGTTAAAGGGCGACCATGTAACGTTAAAAGACTATGGAAAAGCGCTGAAAGGCAATGGGGAGGAGTTGAAGTGTGCTGGATAAGCGTGTGAGGGTGAGTAGAAAGTGTTAAAACAAAGGAGCATTGTTAAAGGGCAACAGAGAAGCGTTAAATGGTGACTGAGACGTCAAAGGGCATTGAAAAAGTAATAAAGGTTGATGGAGATGCAATAAAGGGTGATGGAGAGACGCTAACAGGCGCTGCAGATGAGTTAAATGGCGATGGGAAGGCGTTTATGGGCAATGAGGAGGCGTTAAGGGTGACGGGATGTGTTGGTGGGTGGCATGAAAGGGTTATTGAATGGCGTTAGAGGGTGACGAGGAAGCATAAAGATGACGGGGAATCGCTAAAGGGCAACTGAGAAAAAATAAATTATGACGGAGAGATGTCAAAGAGTGACAGAAAGTCGTTAAAGGGCCAAGAAAAAGTGTTAAAGGTTGATGGAGATGCACTGAAAGGTTGATGGAGAGGCGTTAAAAAGGTGCTGCAGATGCGCTAAATGGTGATGCTAAAGGGTTAAAGGGCGATGAAGAGGCGGTAAATGGTGATGGAGAGGCATTAAATGGCGATGGGAAGCCAGTAAAGGGCGATGAGGAGGCGTTAAATTTCACCGAAGAAGCGTTAACGGGTGACGGAAAGGCGTTAAAGGACGAAGAAAATATATAAAGGTAGACCCAAAAGCATTGAAGGGCAATGAGAGACGATAAATGGCGATGGGGAGGCGTCGAAGGACCATGGGGAGGCGTTAAAGATTGATGGTAAAGCTTTAAAATGTGACGGAGAGTAAAATTAAAAAGCAATGGAGAAGCGTTCAGTGTGAAGAAGAGGCATTAAAGGGCAACAGAAAGGCCTTCAATTGCAATAAAGAGGCGTTAAACTAAAAGGACGTTCAGGGCGAAGAAGAGGCGTTAAAGGGCAAAAATAAGGCCTTCAATTGCAAAGAAGAGCAATAAACTAAAAGCTATGAAGACGCATTATTGTCTCCTTTTAATGCCTCTCCATAGCTCCATAATGCCTCTCTCTCACCTTAAAAGGCCCTCGGTGGCTATGTAACGCCTCGTGTGTCCCATTAACGCCTCCTCATTTCTCTATAATATGCCTCCTCATTGCCCTTTAATGCCTTTTCATTGTCTTTTATCGCCTTCTCATTGCCCTTTAATACCTCCTCATCGACCGTTAGAGCTTTTCCATCACTCTTTAACACATCTCTGTTAATTGCCATTCAATGCCTTCGAGCCGATGTCTTCACCTTGAGCATGTTTGATCATTTAAACCCAACAGAATTAGATTATCCAGTCAAAATAAAACTCAACACAAGGTAGTATACGTGCTCCAATTTCTAGCTTATACGCTAAAACATATATTTGACCTTGAGGATGACTTTAAATCACCAAAGTAATAGGAAAAAGACATTTTTCGCTCAAAATCCCACGAAAAAAAAGTTTTTTACACATGTTCTAGCTGTATTTGTTAAAAATCATATTCTCCTTTACTTGACCGTGAAATTGACATTTTGACCTTAAAGATGACCTTTTATCATCAAAATAGTATCAAGAATAGATTATTCAGTCAAAAAGGCGTATTACACTTCTTCCTATTTTGTTTCAAAAAGATCATATTTTTACATTTTGACCTTGGAAATGACCTTTCGACCTTGAAAATGACCTCGGATCATCAAAATAATACCATAAATGGATTTTGCAGACAAAATCACATGAAAAAGAGGTATTACACATGTTACTAGCTTGATTTGTTAAAAATGGTAATTTTGCTTATTTGACCTTGAAATTGACTTTTTGACCTTGAAAATTACCTTGAGTCATGAAAATAATACAAGAAATGGATTGCCCGGTCAAAATCACACGAAAATGAGGTATTACACTTGTACCTGGCTTCATTTGTTGAACGATCATAGTTGACCTTGAGATATCTGGCGGCCATTTTGTTTTTGACCTTGGCAATGCCCTTTCGGCCTTGAAGATGACCTTGGATCACCAAAATAATACCATAAATGGATTTTTCAGACAAAATCCAACGAAAAAGAGGTATTACACATGTTCCTAGCTTTATTTGTTAAAAAGGGTATTTTTGCTTATTTGACCTTGAAATTGACTTTTTGACCTTGAAAATTGCCTTGAGTCATGAAAATAATACAGGAAATGGATTGCCCAGTCAAAATCACATGAAAATGAGGTATTACACTTGTTCCTGGCTTCATTTATTGAAAAAAACATATTTGACCTTGAAATATCTGGCGGCCATTTTGTTTTTGCCTTTAAAAAATTCCGCCCAAGGGTGCCCCGGCTGATTTCTGCTCGGGACACCCCTTAGTATCAGAATCAATCATAAAACATCGTCCATATCGTGAAACACGCTTTCGCCAAAATCCACTGGACTATAAATGAGGTCAGAAGATTCGGCAGTGACCAAGACCAGTTTGTTTGTGGCCAAGATCACCTTTGTGGTGGCTGAGATGATTTTTAAAGTGACTGTGATGGCGTATTTAATGGTCAAGTTTATTTCTGCAGTGACCGAGATCACTTTTTTCAGGGGCTGACATAAGATTGTTAGTGGCCGAGATCACTTTTGTAGCGGCTGAGAAACTATTAAAGTGGTTGTGATCACTTCTTCAGAGCCAAGATCACTTTGTAGTGGCTTATATATTTTTTTCAGTGGCTGACACCAGTTTGTTTGTGGCCAAGATCTCCTTTGTAATGGCTGAGATAACCTTTAAAGAGGCTGTGATCACTTCTTCTTTGGCCAAGATCACTGTTGTAGTGGCTGAGATAACATTTAATGCGGCTGTGATCACTTCTTCAGTGGCCAAGATCACTTTTGTAGAGGCTGAGATAACTTTGGAAGTCGCTGTGATCACTAAATCTTCTTCAGTGGCCAAGGTCACTTTTGTAGCGGCTGAGATAGTTTTTAAAGTGGTTGAGATCACTTCTTCAGTGGCCAAGATCACTTTTGTGGACGATGAGATAACATTTAAAGTTTCTGTAATCACTTTTTCAGTGCTCAAAATCATTTTTGAAAAATGGCTCCATAGAATGTAAAAATAATAACAATAATCTGTACCTTATAAAGTTAACACGAGAGAGAAGTCCTGCTGGTATTCACTAAAAAACGTTGTAAATTGTTCAAATGGAGGGATAAAATACAAACTTAGCGCTGTGTTGTACATTTTCGTATTTAACAGAAATACAATATTATGCATCCACATTAAAGCCCTTGATAGTAAATTTCAACTGATATCAAAATTGCTGGTACATTGTTTAAATTTTGGAACTCATTGGGCAAAAATATGAGACACAGTCTATTTTCCTGAGCCGAAAGAAAAGTGCTCAAATTGTACGTCCAACAAAAAAAAGTGTGTAATATGTTGAAATAGCTAATTATTTTTTACTTCCAAATTGGTATATTTTAAGTCAACAATAGTTCTAGAACATGTTTGAATAAAAACTAAACATATATACCATACAAAAATCGGCTAAGAGAAAAGTATTTTGATTATTTACTGAAAAAGTAATAAAAATAGGTAAAATTAAGGGTTAAAATACCGACTTAAAGCTTGTGCATTTTTCAAAAATCGGACAGAAAATATGCTACATCCACGGGAAAGCCTGTTCCAGTAGCTTTCTGTTGGTATCAAATATATTGATATAGCTTCACTACTCAGTGGGCGAAAATGTTTCATACGCTAGTTTTTTTCAAAATCGGAAAAAAATCGCGCATAGGTCATGTACACCTTTGGCCATATTTCAGTAAAGCAGCTACAGTGACCTGTACAGGTTGATTCTGGCCCCTGAATAGTCCAACTATGTGAAAATAATAGTGGCCTAAATTCCCATTCCGGGTGACACCTTACCCCCAGCCACGCCTGGTCTAATAATCCTGCTGACGGATAAACAAACAGACAAACCATCCCGACTAAAAACATGACCTCTTATGGCGGAGGTAAAAAAACACACAATGATTTCTTTCAAGAAAATGTATAAATCTATAAACGAATATTTCGATGTTAAGTGTTAACATCATTGGATGACGTAATATATAAAATCTTAGAACGTATGGCAACAAAAACACATTATATTATCTCGTCAATATATATATAAATAATAATTATTGCGGTACAAATGTTTTATAGTTGCTTTGCGATGTCACATTGAGGTTCGTAATGAAATTCCCTTCATTTTGATATGTCACACGCTTATATTATTATAAAATGTGATAACTGGTAATTGGATTTATGCAAGACCTTGGGGTCAAAGGGTTCACATAACTCAAAACTTCTGGTTCAATCAATTTATACAGTTATGAAAGCACTTTTGTTAATACTGAATACATATCATTTCAAATAATGGCAAATATAGATTAGGTTAGTGCTTTATATAAATATTTATATTTAGACATGACATGATGCGTCATATGAACAACATAATATACGTTACACTCTTATATTATGTTGTTCATATGACAGCATCATGTCTAGTATCTGGGTCTGCAGCGTGCTGCAATCATCGGGGTGGTGGATATGCAGGCATACATTTGACTATTTTCGAGTTGCTCTTGCATGGATACCACCTCAGTCTGCAGCCTGCTGCAGCACCGGGACGCTGGCCATGATGCTAGTGTAATTTCATGTCCGAGCTGCTCCCTAAAAGTTATCATATTTTACGCTGCGCTGTGTATATGCCAGCAGCGTGTATTCCAAGTGTTTTTTGATATATACCTTTACCTTATACTTAACATTGTTCATATGACAGCATCTTGTCTACTACCTGCGTATGCAACCTATCGCAATGCTCAGTTAATGGACTCGCTGCTGTCATATTTAAGTTCTAAACGCCACATTGTCTTCAGCGAACCAGTTATAACTGTTTCATACTATCACAGTACATTTTTTCTTGCCCTGACTTCCACTTAAATGGATCTACACTGACTTTAATCACAAGACGGAGCGCTGCGCCCCCTCCACCCCCGCACCAACTACAGCAGCCTGGACGAAACCAGTCATCATGTCACCACTCAGCGAACGAAACCTCGTATTACTATTTTAGATATGTTTCAATTGCTTAATAAAATATGTTTATACAAAAAAATACTTATATTTTTCGAACCGTGGGGAACCATTATTTTGCATCCCGATTGACGTGATTTTATAAAACGTGTTATATAAAAATGCTCAATGTTGTGAGAATGCCATCATGCAGTTTCATGGACTACAATACCTATATAACATGAAAACACTTAGAAAAAAACTTTGGACCCACTTTCCAGGTTCGCCCCAAAATATGCATTTGACCCCCTGACTACATCGTTAGTAGGTTTTTAAGGTCACGTCAGGAAAATATAAACAAATGAAAATTCGAGCTGGTATGAACAGTATAAAAGGCGGCCATTTTGTTTGAATTTCTGGAGTCTATAAACAACATCCAGCTCCCCGTCTGGAAACGGAGTGCCAGACAGGTGCCCCGTCTATTATGGGGGCTGCCCTAGTCTTAGGACGCCAACCGGTGGTTTGTGTGGGCTTGGCATCGCAGCCAACACGGGGCATTGGTCCGATGTCAAACTAATTCGGGGCCATCGTCTACGGCTCTGGCCCAACGTTAAATCAATGCGGCTCAACGTCTCGTGTTTGTTATTAAGGGGTTTGATGTTGGTCTAATGTAACATTATATTGGCCCACAATTACCCACTATTAGTATTACGTACATATTGTACACAGATTTACCACACCATATAACTTGATGGTGTATCGCGTCGTGATCTAATCCAGCTACATTTACATCGATTTTGTCCATTTATAAAGCCTTTAAAAATATATGAATGATTGTGTTGAATATTTTAGGTTATTTCGATCGAAATAAACAAAACAATTATGCAGCTTTAACTAAAAATACAAAAAAGTCAAAAAACAATTTTAAAGCACTGGAAAAGAGTGTAATTTCCTGGTCGTATATTGCCATGTAAACAAAACAAGTCAATATACAGCACTTATCACCACATATTCCCACGTCTTGGACGGCGAGATCAAATCAATCGCCGCTAATTGGTGTCTTATAGTCAGGACATGAGAAGATACACCTGCAACACTGATTGTCTGCCCAACGCTGGGCCGACGGCATGACCATGTGGCCCAATGCTGTAGGAACATTCAACCGTCCTTCAGCAAGTGTTTAGGTATACGAAAAGTTTGTAAAAATCTAAAAATCTGAAAACTCCGAAAAAAATAAAATCATGATCTGGGAGATACACTACTTGATTACAAAAATAAAAACGAAAATTGATGTCATCCCAAGGAGCTGCTTTAACTCGCCCAGGATGAACACGAAAAAATCAGATCTAGAAAATGAGGCAGATTTATCAATGTTGTCTGCAAATGATGTCCATTTTGACTTTGGTCCGTTCGAAATTATTATAGAGAGGATACAATAACTTCACTGCTATAGAGCTGCCTGTCAGCATGTACACCCTGTAACTGTTACAGTGATCTTACAGTACACATTGGTATATCTGTAGTAGGGAAAGGGCGGGCAAAGGGGGCCACTTAACGTTTCTATGGTATTTAAGGAGAATATTCAAACTATTTTAAACCAATGACTGTTCTATGTTGGATACATGCAATGTAGATACATATAGCAGGCACACTTAATGCTTCAGGGATACCTTATTTTAATTATTAGCCCAATAGATTTGCTCTCAAAGTGGCCACCTTTGCCCGATAGCTTGGGCAAAGGGGGCCAGCGCATTGGGCAAAGGGGGACACCCACACTTTGGGAAGTTTTTTTTATTTTTGATACACAAGTGTGTACACCGAAGAGAGCTTAATAAAACAGACATGAAAAAACCCTTTCATTTGATGTATATGGTGACATGCTTTGTTGGACATAATTCTAAGTAATATACTAAACACTTTCGTTCACTGGGATTACTTTGTGAAACATGCACCCATTGAAATTTAGCGGGCAAAGGGGGCCATGCTGTATGGTCTTTGTATTGAAATGGCCTGGCCCCCTTTGCCCTGGCCCCCTTTGCCCAAGGGGTAGAGGTGGGAAACTAAATCTATTATCTCTCCCCAAAGTAATCTTCTGACTGAATTAATGACTAGAAAACAACGGTGATATAATGTACCACACAAAACAATGGATTTTCAGAAGAAATCACATAAATTAATCAAGATATGCATACAGATATATGAGGCTATATTCATAAGATTGTTGCCATAAACCTCCCATCGTCTATTATTTTTATCTACGATATGTATGAGATGTCTATTTATGTTTTTTTGTATACACATATTCACAATTCATAGCTATGGCATCATTAATATTTCATACAACACCTCATAATTAAAATAGCATTGATGGCCACCCCCTTTTCCCACCGGCCCCCTTTGCCCGCCTCTCCCATATTTAGTCATTTATACCTGAGTGAAGTGAAGCACGTAAAGATTAAGTGCCTTGGCCAAAAACACAGCATAGAAAATGCAACCACAAACTAAACTTGATAGGGGAAATATACTCCAAGCGCGGATTGAACCGGCACGACAACAGTACACAGGAACGCGTCACACTCTACCGATGTAGGCCCCTACCATATCTCTGTATGTGAATGTTCACTTCGTGTTGTTATTATATAATAAATAGCATTTAGCCTTTTATACATGTACATGTCTGTTATACAAACCACGTTTGATTAGTTTGCATTAATTCAACTGCATGAGAAAACTAACTGATGAGAGTACGACTATGTTATAATGGAATCATTGATGACAAGCAGAAGAAGCAACCAACACATGCTGTAAAATACATAATACGTTTATTCTCGTATAAAGTTACTTCATAATGAATTCAAGTTTGCATTGACAAATGAGTAAACGAACAGCAGGAATAAAAATAACAAACCATGTACTTATTAATAAATGAGACAAACAATTCAGTAAGCAAAGCATGAATTAAAACATTGACAGAACATCCAAATTAAAAGACGAAAAAGTAACGACAACGTTGTTTGGCATTTTTGTTACAGAAATGATGATGATATAAAATAAACAAAAAAAAATAAACAGAATTAAATACACAAATAATGATCACGCGATTTCAAATAAATCGCACTTTTAAAATAATTGACTAAAGTGCTCATCACGACGTTTAAAAACTGTTGAAACCGTACTTACAGTACCTAAATGGTTTATAATAAAAGTTGACGTATATCTGCAACATAATCTCAGATCTCTATGTAATGCAGTTGTGTTTACCCTACAGGTGCACTATTATATCAAGTCACGCACGTAATAATGATAACACAGACAGTCTAAGTCTACATGTAATATTAATAGTCAGTTTAGTTCACTTCACATGTTGCTTCATTGTACAAGTCATATTCATTTACCGGTAACTATACACAGCAAGTACGAGATGTTGAACCAATGTCGTTTTATTGTTGGTTTATCGTACACGACAATGGCCCAACATTAAAACAACGTTAGCTAAACTTCTCGTCATTGCTGGGTGAAGTTGCTGTGATTGCCGTGTGTTTCCACTTTATGATCAGCTGATTTTAGCAGCTAAACACTAAAGGTCAAAATAATTGTAAAAATGGAACATCTCTCAATATGCTGGGGTAGCTCATTTAATTTGACGCCAACTTTCCGAGAAAACGCAATACGTTCACCCAAATCTGCTATTTTTCTAACTTACAAATGAGTTAATTAATTATGGTCAATTTAACGTGTGTTTTTTGTGAAATTACCAAAAAAAAACGATGTTGTTCCCGGTGCTTGTATCTAATCTGGCACGTTACGCTTGATTACAATATATCAGTTGATGTCCGACACAATCTGATATTTACAGATAGATCATAGTTTAACCCGAGATTTATGAATAGAACTTTTTTAAATGACACGAAATAAAATTAGCCAATTACCATGGAGTCGCATAATATTACCCCATTACCATGTAGTCGCGTTCTAATATTAAAGATATGGACAGTGTTTTATGTCACACGACAATAATATTGTTATAAATTGGCACTAACCTTGCTAACAGGTCGCATGCGCAACTTTGCAAAATGACATATCCGAACCTTTAGTCGTCAGATTGGTTTACTCTGGGTAGCGATGTGGAGAACGTATACATGTGCAGCAAACTGTGGTATATTCTGCAGCCACAACAATTGCCATTAGGCTATACTAAAAAAACTGCAATATCCTGACACAATAAGGACACCACAATACAAGATGAACACGGGTAGGCTATGTATGATATACGTGCTGGAATAGAACACCTAAAATACGCATGCAGATTTCGGAATGTATCTTTGATCTAGAAGAATAAAGAGTGTATAAATACAGGAAGTGGTGATATGACATACTAAAATACAAAATTGAATTATTGCACATTTCGTAAACGCCCAGCGACGCTGGGCCAACATTGATCCAGCTTACATTAAGATGAACGTGTCGTGTTTAATGGGAACCCATCTTAAACTATGCAGTGTTTATGATAATGTGCAACAAGCACTGAAAAGGAACTGTCTAATCCCGCTACATGTAAATAGTGGCATTTGATATTGTGACAAAAATACCACCGCAAAACATTATAATTGTTTTTTTTCAATATAACAAATTTGCTGCACCTTGTCTAAGGATATGTTTTTACATAGATGGCTATAGCAATCCGTGTATTTAGAGAAGACAAAGTGTGATTCTAGATTTAAAACTAATGACGTAGACAGTTGTGGCATATAGAATGTATAGTGCTTGAGTACAACTCTTGATTGCATCGTTTTCGTGAGGGGTATACCCCCTGATCCCTCTAGAATCACAATAATACCACCAAACACCCCACCAATTCATTTTCATGCTACGCCACTGGAAACATAAAAGTCGCATTACTCTACGTATATATGTCATTTATATATAGGTCATTTATATATATTATATCATATATATGTTCATTTGTTTGTGCTTCTATACGTGGTGTATAATTCTGGGTCCATTACATAAACTAGTAAATTGTTCAAAGAACGTTATTGCATTCCTCAATCCTCCTGCTCTGACACTGACATGATTCTGCATTCGGTGCCAAGTGCAGCCGACGCATTTTGTTGTGGAAATGATTTTATTGTTGTTGAACCTTCTGTGATATGTCAGCATATCTCCTTGATAATGTCTGTATGGCATTTCAAACATGTATTAGTGATCGTAAGCGAGCTTCCTGCCTCATGTAGTAGTAGTACAATACTCTGCAGAAGAACTGCTTACTTATAAAGAAGCAGATATGAGAATAGGAATGATGACTTCAGCAGTAAGACGGGAGGGTCACCTAGTGACTAAAGACGCATCATCTGGCACGTAGCATTTAAAAAGGTAATACATTGCAGGATTTGTTTTTATCCATTAATTACAAAATTAGGCGCATCAAGCACTAGTGTCCATGTTGGACCATACACTTATAATCGGGTCAATATACGTTTCAATCAAAAAGCAATATGAAGAAATTTAAATAACATTTACATACACAAATCAACTGCTGAATATTGACTAGATAGATAGTAATACAGAATAGTAATATTAATTAAAACGTTGTCGTCATTGATAAAATAGAAACGTAACCTTATGAATTGTGGCAATAACTGAGAAAATGTGATATGAGCGTGTCATTTAGAACTCTGAGTAACTCGTTTGTACATATTGATGGAACTGTATTAACACATGATTAGGCCTAGGAAATAGGCCTAGTGAAAATGAATAATGTGAAGGATTTCACTGAATGTTTTGAACTAATCATTGTGATTGTTTTTGTGAAGAGTCTCGCTTATATCAGTTGATGTAGGCCTAGTGTAGTTGTTAACGTTCTAGTGAGCGTGCATGGAGTCAGCATTGATCCATACCGGAAAGATGCACCTAGAAATTAAACCTGTTAGTTGGATGTTGGGCCAGAAGTCCAACATTAAACCAGCACGTCTCATGCTCGTGGCCTGGCATAGCTCGGAGTTACGTAGTGTGGTTTATTTGCATCACCTGTTTATGGTAACGGTACCACTCAACCGCTGGCAATAATAATAACGGACAATTCAATTTTTAGAGAATAACTAAGGTTAGATAGGTTAGATAGCTTTAAGACGGACAATTCAATTTTTAGAGAATAACTAAGGTTAGATAGGTTAGATAGCTTTAAGACGGACAATTCAATTTTTAGAGAATAACTAAGGTTAGATAGGTTAGATTGCTTTAAGACGGACAATTCAATTTTTAGAGAATAACTAAGGTTAGATAGGTTAGATTGCTTTAAGACGGACAATTCAATTTTTAGAGAATAACTAAGGTTGGATAGGTTAGATAGCTTTAAGACGGACAATTCAATTTTTAGAGAATAACTAAGGTTAGATAGGTTAGATTGCTTTAAGACGGACAATTCAATTTTTCGACAATAACTAAGGTTAGATAGGTTACATAGCTTTAAGCACATGACAAATGTGCTACGTTCACATGGCTCAATCATGACTCTGTCATCTGATAATTCTGGTTTCTAATTTAGATATCTTATGACTCTGATCGACAAGGCCATATACCTCTGTAAACTATTACGTACACGATAATCATACAATCCTCAGCAAACCATTGACCCTTAAATAGTAAATTTTACCCACTGTGCCATCTTGGTTCAATGTTCATCCACTTAAGGTTGTCTCTCCACCACAATCACAACTTTAAGTGAGTGAAAATTATTTATATGTGTTTAATTTGAGATCAAATATTTGCAAATATTCATGTTTAACCCTTTCAATTCTGAATTTACCATAGTCATCTTCATCCACTACAAGCCGCGAATTGCTGCCGCAATTCTCGACTTGTAGTAAATGAAGATGACTTGATGTGGTTTAAAAATTGAAGAAAATTACCACGTATTGGTAAGCCAGTTTCATGCAAATTTTCGTTCTAAAACCCTTAGTTGTCGGAAAATTAGGTCTGTTTTCAGGGATGTAAAATGATGCTTTAATGCATCGTGGGGGCTTAAAGGGTTAATCACTCATTTCATCCCAATTAACTGTGATTTAAACTGCTAATAAAACAGATGTAGCGAAAGAGTTAAATAACTTGTCGGTTTGTAATGTGACAGATACGTTCATTTAGTTTTAAGGAGATAAAATAATGTATCCATGTCAACTAGAAGAACCTAGTACGGTCAGCTTATGACTATTTTCAACACAATGGTGTGATCTTGATCTGTAAAAAATAAATAACGTACATCACCACAAAGCACCATACCAGTCATTCAAGGTATTAATTATTTGTGCTTCGCAGTGTATAGTGTAGTTGTGCTTTCCATGCTGAGTAATCGGATTGATGCGATGTAGTTGTCTGCTTAGATGTTCATTATTCTATAGTACGACTTGGTGTAGTTTATAGAGCCAGGTACCTGGTGTAAATCTACCTGGTGAATACTAGCTCCATGGTGAGATCACAATATATTACATCTTGTTAATATACAGGCTGGTGGAAGGTACCTGGTGGAAGTACCAGCTCCATGGTTAGATCACTAAGACGTTACCTCTTATGAATGTACCTGACCGTGGGAATACTACCTCCATGGTAAGATCACTGAAGATATTGCCTCTAGTGACGGTACCTGGTGGAAGTACTAGCTCCATGGTTAGATCACTGAATAAATTACCTCTAGTAAAAGGTACTTGGTGGGAATACTAGCTCCATGGAGACATCTTTGAAGATATTACCTGTTGGAAGTACTAGCTTCATGATGGGATCACTGAAGTTATTACCTCTAGTGCATTTAGCTTAATCCACTGTATATTATAATAATTAAGTTCAAGGTAATATACCTTTCAGTGTCAAGTGACCAGTTGCATTATAGTGCCCGTTCTAGATGTGTTTACTACAACGGGCCTACGTGCTAGCTCCAAAGAGTACGTTCATGGTGCATAAGTATGGTAGTGCATCGTATACACAGATAAAAGAAGCGTTACTTATAATGTACAGTGTAGACGATGGTGTTTTCATGGTGTACTTTGCGCTTCAGTTTCATTGTTTGTTCATTGCAGCGGATACCCGGCAAACACATTGAGTCATTGTTGATTCAATGTTGGACCCGCGTCGTAGACGGTGGACCAACATTTAACCAACAATGGCTCAATATCTGGTGTTTTCTGGGTAGACGATAAACATGTATAAGCAAAGAGTTGCATCTCAACTGTACTAGAATGTATAGAACCTGTAGTGTATACTTTGTGCTTCGGAGAAAACCAGTTGCATTTGAATGTCAGTTCCATATAATTATTCGAAGGTGAAGATGTGAACTTCAGATATGTACAGGATAATAAATAATTGCATCTGAATGTCAGCTACATGTATATGGATCAACATGTGGATATAATACCTCTATGGTGCACAGTGTATTTGAGGTCCATCTCAGTTCAGTATCAGTCAGTTCTATGGTGGTGTAGATGTACCTCGATGGTATATGGAGTGCTTCAGAGTTTGGTAGATGAGTTCCATCTTCATATCAGTCAGTTCTATGGCAGTGGGGATGTACCCCAATGGTCGGCGGAGTGTTTCAGAGATTGGCAGATTAGTTCCATCTCAGTATCAGTCAGTTCTATGGTAGTGTAGATGCATCTAAATGGTTTATGGTGTGCTTCAGAGATGATTTCCATCAAAGTATCAGTCAGTTCTATGGTAGTGTAGATGCATCTAAATGGTTTATGGTGTGCTTCAGAGATGATTTCCATCTCAGTATCAGTCAGTTCTATGGTAGTGTAGATGCATCTAAATGGTTTATGGTGTGCTTCAGAGATGATTTCCATCAAAGTATCAGTCAGTTCTATGGTAGTGTAGATGCATCTAAATGGTTTATGGTGTGCTTCAGAGATGATTTCCATCAAAGTATCAGTCAGTTCTATGGTAGTGTAGATGCATCTAAATGGTTTATGGTGTGCTTCAGAGATGATTTCCATCAAAGTATCAGTCAGTTCTATGGTAGTGTAGATGCATCTAAATGGTTTATGGTGTGCTTCAGAGATGATTTCCATCTCAGTATCAGTCAGTTCTATGGTAGTGTAGATGCATCTAAATGGTTTATGGTGTGCTTCAGAGATGATTTCCATCAAAGTATCAGTCAGTTCTATGGTAGTGTAGATGCATCTAAATGGTTTATGGTGTGCTTCAGAGATGATTTCCATCTCAGTATCAGTCAGTTCTATGGTAGTGTAGATGCATCCAAATGGTTTATGGTGTGCTTCAGAGATGATTTCCATCTCAGTATCAGTCAGTTCTATGGTAGTGTAGATGCATCTCTATGGTTTATGGTGTGTTTCAGAGATGATTTCCATCTCGTTATCAGTCAGTTCTATGGTAGTGTAGATGCACATCTATGGTTCGCGTTGTGCTTCAGATAGTGGTATATGAGTTCCATCTCAGTTTAAGTCTGTTATATGGTAGTGTGTAGATCTATAGTTTATGGTGTGCTTCAAAAAAGGGCAGATGAGTTTCATCTCCACATCAGTCAGTTCTATGGTTCAATGTTTATTGTGCTCTTTAAAGATAATGCGGGTCAGTGCAATACTAGATATGACCTCTATTAGTGTATGTAGAGCTTTAGAGACAATGAGCCATGAGAGTTGTCTCAGTGGTAGCTCCTGGTGACCACTGTACATCCTGGTATCACCAGACCTACCGCACTAGGTGGCTCCACATAGTCCCCGTCTAAATATAACCTACAACACACAGTACACGCGGTCCTTAAAATGTTATCAAAGCCTGCATTTTCACAGAAACGTTGTTGTGTCCCGCTGCCACGATTCAGAATAAAAAATAATAAGGTCTATGTCATTTATGTTTACAATAATGTTTTAAATGAAGAGGAATGCAAAAGTACAAATGCGAAATAATGCCGATAAAATCATAACGTTATTATATTTTACAAAATAATTTGATCGCATGTACAATTATTGTGCACACATAATCTGACGTTGATAATGATGTCATCTACATGTGAGGTTATCATGGTTATTGTTTATTTCTAATGTAATGAGGGAAAGAAATTTAAGAGGAAAAACTGTTGTATCAACATCAAATTACAAGACAACATCCAGTAGATAAACTTAAGATATTTAGGGTAATTTAACCTAACCGTTAGCAGTGGTTAGAGCGGATAAGCAGCAAGAAATGGTGGATGATCTAACACAGACCCTGGTGATATAATAGGATGGTACCTGATAAAATGGATCCATTTTTCTCTGGATGGACAAGGTAGTCCGTTTCTGCTGTAGGTTGCCTCTGGGCCTAGCATCATCAGCTGACCAGTGCTGGTCCGTATGACAGCCGTCTCAATACAGAACACTCGAGCTCCTGTAATATATCACCAGAAATAACAGTAACCAACAGTAAATAACAGTAACAACACAGTATTACATAGAAATACTGGAATCACCTGTATTTGAGAATTACATGCGTGCATGTCTATAAACACCTCCACCTGGTAGACATTGTGTATAGGTTTGAATTAAATCTAATGAATACGCAAGGAAAAATGGTGTTTTCCGTGAAAATTCACCTGGCAGCCCTGTAGCCATAACCGTGATCAGGTGATAGGTGGCACCACCTGGAGCACACCTTGTATTGAATAGGTCCATAGGAGCATTGTATATGAATTTTAGTCAAATCCTTAAAATTCTTGAGAGAAATAGCGTTTGGCGAAAAGTGTCGTTTGAAAACTTAAAACGACCATGAAATCTGAAATATGACAGGCGGCGGCACCTGGAGTACACCCTATATACGCCTTTTGGCTATGCACTTACCTGTGATTTGCAGCCACTGGTTGATCCTGTCCATCAGTGTCTTGATCTCCTCGTACTCTGGCGGGCCATCATTAGTGACTGGGGAGATTTGTGCCGGGGCGAACGTCTTGTAGGTGAGACGTATTGGGGGTGGAAGGGGGCCTGCTGACTTGGAGACTACAAAGTAGGCCCTGACCACGCCCAGGTAATGGGTGTTCTTGTTGGGGCCGTTCAGATCCATGCGACCGTTAGCTGACCGGTGCTCTGTGAACACACAACGCTCCTCAAACGGCCTCTCTGAAAACAAAACAACACAAATTAGTGAGAGGTGAATCCTAAATCATTCAGTCTACTCAATCTGTAGTTAGACATAATTAAATTATATTTGTATAATATATTTGTATAGTACAGTCATTGGCTTGCCATAGTGTAGTTGGTGCCGTAATGTTACGGTTACGATGGACAATCTAGACCTTAAAGTGTAAAGTTCATTTTCTAAATGGTTGGCTGAGAAGTCGGTGTTCAAAGTATAATGTGTAAGCGATTGACAGACACATACAATACAGCATCCCACATTACTACATTAGCAGATAGCAGGTTATTAAAGTTAACGTAGGCTATGTCACCACAAGCTCAATAATTGAAGCTAACGTAAATATAAGATCTATATTATCATTATCATGACTATAAAGGCTAATTTAGAAGATACATTAATATTTCTGCAAAGAAGCGTCCGACTGGTCCTACTTTTTTTTAGCTTTATGGAGATGGTCTGTAAGTTGGTGAATCGTACACCCTGCTGTCTGGCCACCCAGCGGTTAGCTCTCTCCATCACGTCAGACAGCACCTCATATCCCTTGTTCTCCTTGTTACGCTGATTGTGCTCTGGTACAAAGTCCTGATAACCTGGACACACAATACGGGTAATAAATAAAAACATGAATTAATGATGAATGTCATACAAGAACGATATCTGGTCAATCCCGGAATTAGATCTAATTCCAATTCAATTCCAGAGTTAGAAACAAATTGCGGAATTAAAACCGGAATTGAATGATTCAAATAAACAAAGGTAATTAATGGTACTTTTGCTTTTGTAAGCTCATTATCTCTCTCTCTCTCTCTCTCTCTCTCTCTCTCTCTCTCTCTCTCTCTCTTGAATTTACATCCTTGTATTTAAAAAATGTGTTTACTTCTGCCACTGACTCGCTCGGGTTAATAATGATGTTATCGATGATTATGCACATATCAGATCAGTGCATATCGACCCGAGTGTAAAAATTATAAAAATTATTTTCTCATTGCATCCCTTAGTATAATGATTTAGTATTTAGTCAATGTATTTCCAAGTAAAATATATTTTTAATATAAAAATACGCTCTATGAATTATGCAAAATATACGACAAAACTGGGGAAGAAAGACTATAGTGAGATTGTTTCCCTTTTGTCAAAAACTTTGCGCGAAATATCACGGCATATTAACATGAAAATACAGTAAATGGTAAGATTTAAGAAATATTCACGCCTTAGTAAATTAAAGGTCAACCGGGTATCTAACATAACAAAGGTGCACCACCTACATGCCATGATAGTGGCTTCCACTCAGCCAGGTGGACATCGTCACCGTCTATAACTATACTAGCTGCAGTGCAATTTTTTTCTTGTGTGGAAATGTCAAAAAATAAGGTATTTAAAAATGTTATATCAAATAAGGAACGTTCCGGTATTAAGAGTATGTCTTAAGAATAAACAAATTATCATTATTGTTACAAGAACAAGGTAGTATTGCATTGTATTGTAGCCTACATGTACATCTCTATGTAAGTCATTGAGCAATATCCTATTATCACGTATTAGTAGTGTATGTGTACCTATTGATTCCGTTTCTTCTTGTTGCTGGTTGATCAGGATGTACACTCTGAGACACAGCACCACGGTCTTTCTGGAGGTAGGCATCTCCTTCCAGTAACACTGCTTGGGGTTTACTAGGGCAGGTCTGTACTCACTGCCATGAGGGTGCATCACACGCAGCGTCTCTGTACACATCAGACGACCTGTACACAAATACAACAACATGTTAAAGGGGCTCAACAATCACAAATATTATCAGTCCGATAATCTAGGTAAAACAACGCCATAAGATGGTTTCTCGCTAGGTGTTTGAGCATTCAGCACTGTTGACTCCTAACATGGACCTGTGACTGGAATAATGTAGCCTACGTATTAAAATGATGTATATCATTATATTCTATTGTGGTAACTATTAATAAATTATTGTTATGTGGATACTTATTTTGAACAATTTGTGTAGTATATTTTATGCATGAAAATGTTTTGTCCAGTCAATCATTTGTACTCTCAGCGGCAGTAAATCCATAGTATTTTCTCAGCTACATCCTTTTGCAGAAGATGATATCCTCCTGGAAAGCCAAAAGGTTGTTTATCTGTTTCGGGTGGTCGAGATGGTATTAGGATCACTATTTGATCCTAATCACCCGTGCACAGGTAACAGCAGTAACTGCTCCCTCCTTCCAGTGAACAGTTACTGCTGTTTGCTTTTGCATGACGAGTTAATCACGGTGGCTTGTTAAGATCTCATTTGTATTTCTGATCCTTGGATCACAGCTGAGTTTATGCATACACAGACGCAGACGCAGCAAACACTAGACGTTGACACAATGTTGGGTTAATGTTGGCCCAGCGTCGAAGACGCTGGGCCAACATTGGGTCAACGTCTCATGTTTGCTGAGAACAGTGTGCTTTGATTACACGTCAGACTAGATCCTATTCTGCTCCAGTTATGTGGTACAAACAACGACCGAGGGACGGCAGGAGAGCCGGCTACGTATGGCGGATACAGCGGGAAAATGGGCGATAATTGGACGAAGATTTATATTGACATTCGCGGCCCGCGTCCCTTTAGTAAACATATTATTTAGCAGCGGTTTCGTCGGAGGGATCGCCGATTATCGGTACTGTAGACTTCAACCAATGGCTGGATCGTTGTTGGGCTAGGGTCGTAGACGATAGACCAACATCGATCAAGCAATGGGTGCATATCTCCTGTTTTCTTGGATAATCACAAACTCCCTTGGTGTACCTCAAACACGCTCCACGCCCCTGACTAACACTGGCCCAACTCACGAGCTCGTTTAAGTCTATATCAGATAACTGTTAAAACCAGTGTGAACCAAAGGTGTGGATGCTGGGCCAACATTGAAATAACACTGGGTTACCATCTCTCGTTTTATGAGATAATACCACCTCGCATTCGCTGGCAACAAGTCTGTGATGTCCTTTAGAGACAAAAACAGCATTGCCAATCTGTCATCAGTTAGCCTACATATATCTCACTATGGACACATCCCTCATAAAAATGCAAGAATTATCGTTCAGAAAGAATGAGCCATAAAACATGAATACATGTATCTCCAGTCAAGCGCTGATTGAACGCTGGACCAGCGTTTGCGACGCTGGCCCAGCGTTCAATCAGAGCTCCATAAACAAGTTCCCATCCTTAATTTGATATTATTGAGCGGCGGTCAGTCGATTATGGGTGTGGGATAATGAGTGCTGGGCCGCTGGCCGCGAGTAAATGAGTTAGAGTGAAGTGGAGGACTTGAACAGCGGGTGTCAGGGCCGTCTGGCGCGCGAGCGCTGATCGTGTTGGACAGGGGGATTAGGGTCCAGAAGGAAGCCCCTAATGCAGTGTGTCCTGGCAGCCCTCTCCACAGCCGGATCCCGACACGACTGAAGCATATGGACCCGTGAGAACACAGGGACTGCCATCCATTAGAATGTTACAATGTGCCATGTGTACGTGTGCACGTAGAAGACTCTCCATATCACATGGCTCTACTTCATATTATACTGTGAAATATAAGTTGCCCAGCAGACACAAGCCGTTGAATCAATTATGTTGGGTTAACGTTGGTTGAACGTCGTAAACGGCGGACCAACGTTAATCCAAAATAGATTCAACGTCTCGTGTCTGCGTGCCTTCACCCAGCAAACATCACAGGTTCATTGTGTATGGCTTTAATCAGTTAATGTCTGAGGCGTTGGTCCAGCAAAGAGCGTCTCGTACTGAAGGATTGCTTTATCGTGTTTATTACAAAAAATACATTTTCCGAAATACAATATAGTGTGGGTAATTCGAAAATGGCAAGTCTGGCAAAACTTGATGTATGTTATATTGGGGAAGTAGCTTTTGCGTCGAGTCACGCTGCTGAGCATTATAGTAGTAGGTATATGCATTACCAACAACAAATTATGTAGTATATTTATGGATCTCGTCCGTTACCACATTGATCCCGATGCCTAAAATGACTCTAAGGATGCCGCTAGAAAAGGTTACCGACAGTCAAATAAAACTAACTAGTAGAGACTATAACAACACATTTTGTACGTGGTACGTTTGTAGTACATCGAATAGAATCAGCTGTACAGTCGTGCACAAAGCCAAGACAAAGATCGGGGACTCTCAGAATGTTTTGAGCCAATAAACTAAATAGGACGTCTGTTTTATTTTTGTAGATCTGATCTGGCAGACAGCCTTCAAGATGACTATCCCAACAACTCGTGATATTGACTTGAAGCGTCAGAATGACATCTCACATCACAGCAATGGTGGACAGACCACTGTCTGACAAAACAGTTACATAATATTGAACGGAATCACGTAAGCATGGCGCAGTCCCAGCAGAAACGTTGAACTAATGTCGGTTTAATGCTGGCCCAGCATTGCAGACGTTGTGCCAAAATTAGACCGACATTAGTCCAACGTTTCGAGTTTGCTGGGGATATAGTCTGGACTCAGCCTCAGACTCAGACCAGACAGTCTTGAACAATGCTGGGTAAATATTGTGCTGGTGTCTGAACATTTGGCACATTATCAGTCCATGGTTGGACAGACTCTAGACATGTTATCCTACCTGATCCTATGATATACGCTTCTACAGCACCACGGCGTCATCACTAGAATATATTGACCTCAATAAGGATGGACAAAATACTATACCTTCTACCTTTATCTTAATAACTACACAATAATCCAGTTTGCTATATAAACACACAATAAATACATTTTAAATATCTGAATATGCGTTATATAATTTTTTTTCCATTCGACCCCTGTAATCACTGATGCTGTTCAACTAACAAGTGTGTATGTGTGGTGAGCCATAACAAGTTTGTATGTATGGAGAACCATAACAAGTTTCTATGCATGGTGAACGATAACAAGAGTGTATATGTATGATGAACCCTAATACGTTTCGTGAAGTTTCGTGAGCCATAACAAGTTTGTATGTATGGTAAGACACAATGTATGGTAAGACATAACAAGTTTGCATGTATGGTAAGACATAACAAGTTTGTATGTATGGTAAGACATATAAAGTTTGTATGTATGGTAAGATATAACAAGTTGGTATGTATGGTAAGACATAACAAGTCTGTATGTATGGTGAGACATAACAAATTTGTATATATGGTGAGCCATAACAAGTTTGTGTGTATGGTAAGATATAACAAGTTTGTATGTATGGTAAGCCACAATGTATGGTAAAACATAACAAATTTGTATATATGGTAAGACATAACAGGTTTGTATGTATGGTAAGACATAACAAGTTTGTATGTATGGTAAGATATAGTGCGTTTGTGTGTATGGTGAGACATAAAAAGTTTGTATGTATGGTGAGCCACAACAAGTTTGTATGTATGGTAAGATATAACAAGTTTGTATGTATGGTAAGACACAATGTGCGATAAGACATAACACGTGTGTATGTATGATAAGACATAACAGGTTTGTATGTATGGTAAGACATAACAAGTTTGTATGTATGGTAAGACATAACAAGTTTGTATGCATGGTGAGCCATAACAAGGTCGTATGTATGGTGAGACATAACAAGTCTGTATGTATGGTGAGTCATAGCAAGTTTGTATGCGTGATGAGCTATAACAAGTTTGTATGTATGGTGCGCCATAACAAGGTCATATGTATGGTGAACCATAACAAGGTTGTATGTATGGTGAGCCATAACAAGTTTGTATCTTTGGTAAGACATAACAAGTTTGTGTGTGTGGTAAGCCATAACAAGGTTTAATGTATGGTAAGCCATAACAAGTTTGTATGTATAGTGACACATAAAAAGTCTGTATGTACGGTGAGTCATAACAAGTTTGTATGTATGGTGAGACATAACAAGTTTGTATGCATAGTAATCATAACAAGTTTATACTGTATGTACAGATGTATGATGAGCTATATCAAGTTTGTATGTATGGTAAGACAAAACAAGTGTGTATGTATGGTGACACATAACAAGTTTGTATGTATGGTGAGACATAACAAGTTTGTATGTATGGTGAGACACAATGTATGGTAAGACATAACAAGGTCGTATGTATGGTAAGACATAACAAGTTTGTATGTATGGTGAACCATAACAAGTTTGTATGTATGGTAAGACATAACAAGTTTAAGTTTATGGTAAGACATAACAAGTTTGTATGTATGGTAAGATATAACACGTTTGTATGTATGGTAAGACACAATGTATGGTAAGACATAACAAGTTTATATGTATGGTAGGACATAACAAGTTTGTATGTATGGTAAGACATAACAAGTTTGTATGTATGGTAAGATATAACAAGTTTGTATGTATAGTAAGACATAACAAGTTTGTATGTATGGTAAGATATAACAAGTTTGTATGTATGGTAAGACATAACAAGTTTGTATGTATGGTAAGATATAACAAGTTTGTATGTACGGTATGACATAACAAGTTTGAATGTATGGTAAGATATAACAAGTTTGTATGTATGGTAAGACATAACAAGTTTGTATGTATGGTAAGATTTAACTAGTTTGTATGTATGGTAAGACACAATGTATGGTAAGACATAACAAGTTGTATGTATGGTAAGACATAACAAGTGTGTATGTATGGTAGGACATAACAAGTTTGTATGTATGGTAAGATATAACAAGTTTGTATGTATGGTAAGACACAATGTATGGTAAGACATAACAAGTTTGTATGTATGGTAAGATATAACAAGTTGGTATGTATGGTAAGACATAACAAGTCTGTATGTATGGTGAGACATAACAAGTTTGTATGTATGGTGAGCCATAACAAGTTTGTGTGTATGGTAAGATATAACAAGTTTGAATGTATGGTAAGACACAATGTATGGTAAGACATAACAAATTTTTATATATGGTAAGACATAACAGGTTTGTATGTATGGTAAGATAGAACACGTTTGTATGTATGGTAAGACACAATGTATGGTAAGAGATAACAAGTTTGTATGTATGGTAAGACATAACAAGTGTGTATGTATGGGAAGACATAACAAGTTTGTATGTATGGTAAGACATAACAAGTTTATATGTATGGTAAGAGATAACAAGTTTGTATGTATGGTAAGACATAACAAGTTTGTATGTATGGTAAGATATAACAAGTTTGTATGTATGGTAAGACATAACAAGTTTGTATGTATGGTAAGATATAACAAGTTTGTATGTACGGTATGACATAACAAGTTTGAATGTATGGTAAGATATAACAAGTTTGTATGTATGGTAAGACATAACAAGTTTGTATGTATGGTAAGATTTAACTAGTTTGTGTGTATGGTAAGACACAATGTATGGTAAGACATAACAAGTTGTATGTATGGTAAGACATAACAAGTGTGTATGTATGGTAGGACATAACAAGTTTGTATGTATGGTAAGATATAACAAGTTTGTATGTATGGTAAGACACAATGTATGGTAAGACATAACAAGTTTGTATGTATGGTAAGATATAACAAGTTGGTATGTATGGTAAGACATAACAAGTCTGTATGTATGGTGAGACATAACAAGTTTGTATGTATGGTGAGCCATAACAAGTTTGTGTGTATGGTAAGATATAACAAGTTTGAATGTATGGTAAGACACAATGTATGGTAAGACATAACAAATTTTTATATATGGTAAGACATAACAGGTTTGTATGTATGGTAAGATAGAACACGTTTGTATGTATGGTAAGACACAATGTATGGTAAGAGATAACAAGTTTGTATGTATGGTAAGACATAACAAGTGTGTATGTATGGGAAGACATAACAAGTTAGTATGTATGGTAAGACATAACAAGTTTATATGTATGGTAAGAGATAACAAGTTTGTATGTATGGTAAGACATAACAAGTTTGTATGTATGGTAAGACATAACAAGTTTGTATGTATGGTAAGACATAACAAGTTTATATGTATGGTAAGAGATAACAAGTTTGTATGTATGGTAAGACATAACAAGTTTATATGTATGGTGAGCAGGCTTGGGGCGAGTACTGGACAAAAGTACTCGAGTACAAGTACAAGTACTTGAAAAAATGACGAGTACAAGTACAAGTACAAGTACTGGATTTTCAAAAGTACTTGAGTACAAGTACAAGTACTTTGAAAAGTACTTGAGTACAAGTACCGAGTACTTTTTTGTAATTACATACAATTTATTAAATAAATAATTGATTATCATATATGTTATTTCATGTTGATGTATGTGACCCGATCCGGCGAAATGAGTTTAAGGTCACACTTTGGCAAATGATTATGGAAAAAAAAAATTATATTTATTTTATTTTAATACAATTGTGTGGTATTTTCTAAAAAAATACAAATTGCCTTTTTGAACTTCAAATGCCATTTTCTCAAAAAAAACCTCAATTTCAGACTTCATATTTTTCTGAGTTTGTCGGGTCATTTTTTGGAGTGAAACACGCTACAACGTTGTGTGATATACCAATTTAAAGGTAATTTTGTGTAGATGCGGGATATAATAATAACTCCAATATCTAAATATGCGACTGATGACTCATTTTGTCAGGTCGGGTCACATATAGATATATAGGAGTGGTAAAAATATTTTTTGATGGGACAGGCCTATTATTGATATTGCATGATGCCATGTCCCAGCCAATAGTATGATATTGCATTTTCGAATCAGTGTACAAAGTATTGTATGCTATATGTAGGCTTACTATTTGGCGACTCATAATAAATAAATAAGCACATGCTAGTATACAAATTGTCTGTGTCTAAAACACAAAACACGCTAGTTTAAAAACTTTCAGTAGTCCTAATGATGGTAACATTTTGGCCCAGTGCCGCCAACATTTGGCCGCCACTGTAATACACTTTAAATGAGTCTGAACACACATTGTGCCATGGAAAAGATCAAGGCTGTTAAAGGTATACGAATCACAATTCTGCCCTGGAAATCCAAAAGGCAGTATCTGCTTACTTGTAAAGTAAACAGAACTGCCTTTTGACTTTGCACTGCCGAATTGCTTTGCGATGATAGTCACACTTTAGTTGCTGGTGACTGTGATATCAAATCAAATGTATTACCAAGATTCAGCCCGGGCATACGCTGGCTGATAAATTAGCCTTTTATTAGTTGAAAAATATATTTGTATGCAATTTATAGGACGAGCACCTCAGTGTTGTATCTATTTTTATACTCGGTCCATCATCAAATTTCGGGGACGGAAAGGGTTATATAAAGCCGCCGTAGGCCTACAAGTGACTCATTATGTAACCTCACACCTTCAACTCTTACGCGACACTAACGTGTTCAATTATATTTTTCTTTAATTTGTAGCTATATTTGCTGACTCAATTCCTAGCTTCAAATGACAAACTACATGATCACGATATTAAAAATTAGACAAATCAAAAAAATACATGTTTTGACTTACCTGCTGCTTACTGGTGACCTGACGCAATGTGTATATATTGTACATTTTAGAGTAGTTTAGTACGCTAGACACCTGACGTCTTGTAAACTTGTGCATAATATTGTCTACTTTTCTTTTTTATTTTTTCTTGTTTTTGGTATGTACAGCGATCCGATTTTTTTTTAAAAACTGCTTTATAAATGATTTGTAAAAATGACATACAAAAAATAGTGGTGTCCCGCATTTAAAGGGTGATGTTTGCCATCTAATTAGTTTGGTCATTGGCCCGACATTGTAAGGTCTCTGTAGATAAGACGTCGCGTTGTCGCGGTCGTGTTTTTTTATATTTACACAAGACTGGTACTGAGTTGTATGAGCTATGGCAGTTTTAATATATCTACACCGAGTCTCAACTGCTTTATAAAGATAACAGTTATAAACTACTTGTTCACTCAAGCGATATTATTTGTCCGGTGCTGGGGAAATGTCGGCTAAGTGTCTACGCAATTGGGCCAATAAATATTATGCAAATACCGATCGATCGTCCCAACAAACACGATTTTTAATTGACCCTATAGTAATCTAGGTACATAGTCTTCAACATTATACCACCATTGTTTCAATGCCTCATGTTTTTTGGGGCTTAGCTGCGAAGAACGAGGTGTTGTAAGTGTGATTCTTAAATCTGGCGACTTTATTGTTTAAATCACGCCCCCCCCCCCTTCAATGATTACTAGTCCTACCGTATAGTATAGTCACTTGTAAATGTTATATATCAACATATATTCCTGTTTTCTAAAGAAACGTCTCTTGTCTTTTTTTCAAGAATAGTTATTTAATTATCTTGTGAACTACACGAGAATACTAGTATATACAAGGCAGAACAAGCATTATTAGGAGCATGATATTGTAAAAAAAGTGCACTTTTGTTATGAGTTGATGTTAGTAATTGGACTAGTTTTGAAATAATTGAAAAGTACATGTTTTTATTAAATAATTTTTCAATATAATAGCTAAACAGATGGTAAAATAATCATTAACTGAATGTTCCATATCCGGCAATAATGATTCAGGATTTATCTGTGAGCTGTTTTGAATCAATTTAAGATGACAAGTACTCGTAAAGTACTCGTAAGTACTCGTTAAAAGTACTTTTATTTTTAAAAGTACTTGAGTACAAGTCCGAGTACAAGTACTTTATAAAAGTACGAGTACTGAGTACCGACGAATACTGCAAAATCGGTACTCGAGTACCAAAGTACCGAAGTACCGAGTACTTTGGCCCCAAGCCTGATGGTGAGACATAACAAATTTGTATATATGGTGAGCCATAACAAGATTGTGTGTATGGTAAGATATAACAAGTTTGTATGTATGGTAAGTCACAATGTATGGTAAAACATAACAAATTTGTATATATGGTAAGACATAACAGGTTTGTATGTATGGTAAGACAGACCAAGTTTGTATGTATGGTAAGACATAACAAGTTTGTATGTATGGTAAGATATAGTGAGTTTGTATGTATGGTGAGACATAACAAGTTTGAATGTATGGTGAGCCACAACAAGTTTGTATGTATGGTAAGATATAACAAGTGTGTATGTATGGTAAGACACAAATGTGTGATAAGACATAACACGTGTGTATGTATGATAAGACATAACAGGTTTGTATGTATGGTAAGACATAACAAGTTTGTATGTATGGTAAGACATAACAAGTTTGTATGCATGGTGAGCCATAACAAGGTCGTATGTATGGTGAGACATAACAAGTCTGTATGTATGGTGAGTCATAACAAGTTTGTATGCGTGATGAGCTATAACAAGTTTGTATGTATGGTGCGCCATAACAAGGTCATATGTATGGTGAACCATAGCAAGGTTGTATGTATGGTGAGCCATAACAAGTTTGTATGTATGGTAAGACATAACAAGTTTGTGTGTGTGGTAAGCCATAACAAGTGTGTATATGTGGTGACACATAACAAGTTTGTATGTATGGTGAGCCATAACAAGGTTTAACGTATGGTAAGCCATAACAAGTTTGTATGTATAGTGACACATAACAAGTCTGTATGTATGGTGAGTCATAACAAGCTTGTATGTATGGTGAGACATAACAAGTTTGTATGTATGGTGAGCCATAACAAGTTTGTATCAATTGTATGTATGGTAAAACATAAAAATAGAAAATACAGGGTAATTCCATTTTGATCGCTATCGAATCCAATGATAAATGCATTTTTTAGGATGACCAAAGGGTCAGAATCAGGGTTGAAAAGACCAACAGTACAAAACTGTGATTGGCATTTGTGGATGTAAGGCGACCTTTCATTGGCTGTTCTGTATGCGCGGTCAGTTTGGAGCTTCCGTGGCCCGTCTTGGGGACAACGCTATCCCGGCTGATCCAGTTTCCGGAGTGTCTATTCCACCGGGCGCCCTGTCCATACCCGATGTAGAGTAAACTGAACCCTCACAGGGATCCACCGGGATCATCATATATATTCACAGGCGGCGAGATGCATATTAATAATTCATACTTTCACACTTTCCCATTTGACTCCAGTAAGAAGCGCAAAACGCTGCTTCCACGTGTCAGCGTCGTCTGGCGTTGTCACGACGTTCAACCGACGTTTTTGCTATACCAGTTCAAAGCTCCCAGCATGCATGAGACACAGATCAAATGCTGGGTTGATGCTGGGCCATCGTCTTCGACGCTGGCCCAGCATTAACCCAACATTGGATCAATATCTTGTGTCTGCTGGGAGACGGGGATCATTCTGTGTCGGTCATACATCAGTCTAAGAGCGGCCGTCTTACATTGTCATCGTATTTACTTCACATGATTATTTGGTCAATGTGTAAGGTCAGTTAATATCCATGGAGAAGGTCACCGGAGTGCAAAAAAATAATAAAACCTACTGTAGCATTACTCCCATGAATACACAATGGAATAACATTATATCCTGACATTTTGCAATTTAATTTTTCAAATTGTCCCAGTTGATACTTTTTATAACTACATAGCATATTGTAATTAATCTTCAAGTAATTAAAATATAATTTATGTGATTTGAGAATATTTATATATTTCATCTTCCTTGGGATTAGAAGTATTTAGATTGTATAATATATTTTGGTATCACATATCGGTATACGACCCCAATGAAAAAAACGACAATAAAGAAATCGTCCACGAGTAAATCGAAATATGTTATAATCATTTCAAAAGGTATTTTATACAGGGCATTAAACATGTTAAACAACAGTATTGATCACATCCAACACCTCGTATCACAGTCATACAAATACGCCAAAAACAATATTATAAGGGGTTGTATAGAGCCTAATCCTCAATGTAGCTTGATGCATAACAGTAATATAACAGTGTACAGGAGACAGAACAATAAAAACTATTCTGAAGTACCATAACCACTGATAAAATGCACAACTGATTTAATACCACGTATGCTGCCTTACAAAGACAAAAGGCAGTATGTGCATAATTTTCAAGGACTAGTACATTTCGCCTTTGCAGTGCATGCAGTATCACTATACCGGAATTTCCATCAATCGTTCCTACTTCTCAGTGATGATTCAGTTCATGTGAGGAAAATACTCAGATAAATAGACAAAAGGCGTTATCTACGTTGATGGTGTGATGAGTTTTGATGTCGTTTGTTTCTGGTGGGTTTATTTGCTGTCTGATGGATGATACTAGTGATGTAGCACCAATAAGGCAAGAGACGTCCACCCCGACGACAGACGTCACACAACGATGGCTCAATGTTGAGACAACGTCGGAGCGTCATCTTTGTGCCAGACGTCCCGAGTAGCAAGAGAACATCACCAATGTACCATTTTCTGTGATATCCCTTACAAGATGGATGTTGTAAGGACGTATCATTTGACTCCCTGGTCGCAGATGCATCATTCACATTTTACCAGACCTTAAGCCTCGGGATGCCATTTTACCGGAAGTACTCGCCACAAAGACGACAAAACGAGCGATAATAATTAAAGTTCATCAGGATAACGGACGCGGAACAACCGACATAATTATTTTAAATAATTTAATCGGAGATGGCTACCACTCAAAAACGATATTGATGCGTGAAAAATGTTGTTGCTCTGCATTGACTAATAACTGGCCCGACTGGAGGTTAAATACAGTGAGAGGAGGAGACGGCCGGATTGGTGTTCAGTGTTGTCACGTCCGATTAATCAGGATAAAATAATACATCACCTCCCCCCCCCCCCTCCCCTCCGAAAACCATAAAAGATTCCAAATTTGATGACTGTAATGTGTCTCATACCCAGCAAACACGTGCAGTTAGTCCAATGTTGGTTTAATGGCGGACCAGCGTCGCAGACGTTGGGCCAACATTAAATCAATGAGTAACAAGGGTGTTTGTTCGTCGATTTTATGCTATGGTCTGTTGCGTACGTACGCATAAGGACATACCAAGCTTTGATTCACAATTGCCATAAACATGATAAAAAGTCTAATATTATTATTGGAGTAACATATACCATTCAACAAAAGATATGTACACAATGTGCCTAGAAATGCACTTAAGAAAAATAATTAAACGTAATATCCAAACTACTCAACTCTTTTACATGACTATTTTTTCATAAAATGTAAACATAGTGAAGCTTGCATTTCCCTACGACTGTATAACCATGATAACTATAGTGTTATTACAGCTGAGTAAATCAATTTCAGCATATTGATTTTATTAGGCTTAACCACTGATAACAGTTCTTATAGACATGATACATGATTCAAACTTCTGTATTATCTGTCATATTGGTCAGGTATCTAAACTATATGAAAAACAGTATGTAGAGAGAACGAATACATAAGGTTTTTTTCAACCAAAAAATTATGCATTCCCAATTTGTTGATTGAGGACCCCAAATGATGCATTAGACTGTTAGAAGAACGCATAATTTGCGAAACGCAAACTATCGCTGAAAAATACATATCGTATCCAATGTCCGAGCGATACGCCTAAGCAATGTCACTGTATATCGTCTGAACCAGTTGATGAGAAAACAATGCAATTCAAGGTCACGGAAGTTATGTGAAGGTCAACTATGACCCCAAGGAAGAATAAGGCAAGGTAAACCTAGAAGATAATGTCAATACAATGTACATTCCAGTAGCACGAAACAAGCTGCTAGGTATGAGAGAAGCGGACTAATCTTCGGACGGACCAATGTACGGATTCTCTGTGTGACGACACTAACCTACCGCCACAATTTTCGTTCAACAAAACTGATGAAGAATTATAAATCTACAAGTACCGTATAACAAATGTGGCATTATCAGAATGTACATGTTATATTACGTGTGAGAAGTACACGTCTTGCCAGGAACATCACGAGGCGTTGAGCTAACGCTGGACAGTCATTAAACCAGCATCGGGTCCACGACTGATTTTCATGGAATTCAGCCCCATGCCGCCATAGCTTTACGACCCACGTGCCCGCCCATTTCCACGACGCGCCATCCCCGTCCAAAGTGAAACAAATTGTACTGAATAATGAATGGTGAAGGATGGGAAGGCTGCAAAAAAACAAACTTGTCATGCCAGGATTCCCAGTCAAGATAAGACGCCGGATAAACGCTGGGCCAGCGTCCTGAACGTTAGTCCATTACTGAGCTGATATCCGTTTTTTATCGGTGATGATTCTCGCCAGTGGGGAGTGGCCGGGAAATAAGATAAGCATGATAGATGCTAGCAGGGTTATATTAGGTCTAAGGTATTCATATTCTCGGCTATTCTCCATCATTGACGTTGATCTGACATTTGATCTGTAAATGTCCATTATTAAGTAATTATTACTGAAGGCAGATGGCGGCAGAGTTAAGATTGAGCCTCGTGGTACAGTAAATCCTAAATTTATATCGCTCAAAGACTGACTATGCGCGGCATGGCGCGGCGCGGCGCGGCGCGGCGCGGTGCGGCGAGATATATCTGTTCACACTGCAAGCGTTATTTTACACAGACTTGTTTTCCCCCATCACGCCGCAGAGCACCGCGCCGCGCATGATGTGAACACGCCATACTTATATCAGTGTTTTATCTTTTTTTCCGGGTCGCACCGTGTCATGCCGCGCATAGTGTGAACGACATTAATAGTTTGTCAAATCTTAACCTTCGCACCGCTAGCACGCCTACAGTCGTTTGTCATATGTTCGATTAGCAGATTACCCATGGTAAATCTCCGTCACTGGGAACGACATGGGTGTTTAAATATCCAGATTTGCACATGTTTGATATCAAATTAAACAGTATGCGTAATTTTCACCCACTTGAAGTACTGTTTTGGGTCACGGTAGCGAGAAACAACTTCAACTGGGTGAACATTTAAATTGTTTATTCGGCGCTTTAGGGGTTAACATGTTGACATTCACATGCATGATGATAAATACAGTTACAAATACATCGGAAAAAGTAGAAAAAAAGGTTAAAATATTTTATATAATCATGATAAGTATACGATTGTAGGCTACCCATGTTACAGAGGTGGGCAAGTGGTCGCCACATCGCCACATGTGGCGACGGAAGCAAAATATCTGTAATGTAAATATTAAAAAATGACCATTTAGAGCACCTAAAAGTAGCCATTTGTGGCGACATGACTCATTTCGCCTGCCCACCCCTGATGTTACATAATGTAGTCCACAGCGGATAAAATTGAGAATCATGATAACGTATAGTTACCTCACGCACCGCGTCTCACGCATGTGCGAAAAGAGCACAAAATGGCCATGATCGAATTCCCGTGGAACGCCATAGTGTGTGTGTCATATTGCTCCTACATAATATCGCTACCACGAAACATATTAAGATGTCTATAATTAATTGGTTTTGGACCATTTTTTAGGATACACTAGCTAAGCTGGGTCAAGATGAAGGTGAGATTATATATTTCAGATGACTTCGACCAGCGGAAGTGAACTTGTCCATCGATAACGCTTATAATACATTTTTTAGAAATTGTAGAATCATTATTACGAAATCTCATTCTCACTTGTATACCATTAGGATCACCAATACTGAATTAGCGCGAGTGGATGGGGGAGAAACATCATAATTATTTTTTAAATGTAAATATCAAGAACAGAGATCAAACCCAGAACTCCCTATTATATATCAGCGTAAGACAAGGACCCCCCCCCCCCGCCTTCTGCTATTGATGTCCTTTCAGTTCACTTGACAAATCAGCATTTAAACCTTAGAACACTGATGTCGACTACAGCAGACATTCTGCGTTTTTATTGGCACCTGTATAAGTTGTTAAAAGTAAAATGTGCTTTCAATTTTCAAACACTGATATATGTTGGGACTTGAATTTCACAAATAACACAAATTTTCCGTCACTTGTATAGGTCAGGGTTAAAAGTATCTCAGCAGAAATCTTTCGTTATTATATTTTTATAATTTTTGATTTAGTTGGCAACTCTGAAGAGCACATTGATCTTACCTCCCATTCTGTCTTTGTTGAGGACCTCGTTGACACGTGCTAGCAGCTGGTCAAACCGCTCATTTTTACGGGGCACGTAGGTGTGTGAATGAAGGATGGGACGTGATGATCTGCGAGCAGGTGACGGTACTGTCTCCACGAAATACCACAATCTAAAGACAAATCAAAAGTAAAGACAAATTAACCATGTTAACGACTGATTTAGACGAGTGTAGGTATGTGGATTTAGGATCAGAAATGATCTGCGAGCAGGTCAAAGATGATGTGTGACATGATGACATAGACTCCACAAAATACACAATCTACAGACAAATGAAAAGTAAAGACATATTAAAGGGACATGGCCAGGTCTAAAATCATTAAAAAATCGGTGATTTTATTTTTTAACTTAATAATATGACCATATGATGTAAGCATGTCCATAGACTAGAAATGCAAAAGTTTTTAAATTTATGTGCTGTGCATTCACCAGTTAGTCTAGATATAGAGACGAAATTCTGGATTTGTAATTATTGACAACCATGTTAAAAATAAGAAATACTGGAATTTCGTCTCTATATCTAGCCTAACTGGTAAGTGCGCAGCACAAAAATTAAAAACTTTTGCAGTTCTCGTCTATGGACATATTTACATCATATGGTCATATTAAGAAGCCAAAATAGAATCACCGATTTTTTGATGATTTTAGACCTGGGCATGTCCCTTTAAATGACTTATTTAGACGAATATAGGTGTGTGTATGAAGGATCATGCATGATGTGGGAGAGGTGATGGCATAGACTCCACAATCTACGGAAGCAATCAACAGAAAAATATACGCTAATATATAAAATTTAAAAATAGCTATTTTACATATAAGGAGGCGTTGGTTTAACAATGATCACATCGAAATAACACCGACTAACTTAATGGCATCCGATACAGTTGTTGTTAAGATACAAGAAAACACTATTACTAGGCCTAAACTCCATTGTCTTTAATACATACTGCACTGGTGTTTCAGCATGACTTTTCTTATGACTTTGAACATGTTGACCAATCGATAGACGTATACATTATATTACGCATTATAGAAAGTAAATGCAGCATATTCTGCAATAACAAAAGTATGCATGTACAAAAGTTGTATTATCAGATTATGATATATTAACCGAAACTACCATACCATACCCCTGGACATTCCATATTCATATTAGATTGACTATAACAGTTTGTATCTAGTTGTGGGGAGACCTGAGTCATCTTCCATACAGTAATATACATGTAGTAACAAAATCTTACAGAACTGTTTGAGCGAAATTCGGTGAATTTAAGTATCTCAATAATATTGCGTTTTAGTGTGAAATCAATAAATTTCAATCAGTTCCTAATAAGCTTATTGGATTATCTGCGTCACTGCAGGCCGGCTAAATCGAAAGGCGATATCTGAACAAGTCATCTCTAATTGCTCCCTTGGTGGTCATAGTAATCATGCCAAAGCTAATTGTATGTATATGGGCGTGGCTCATCACTCTAATAAGTCACGGAAAATACCGGCTGTATATTTCATATTGATACAGGATGGAATGTAGACAAGTGACATACTCTTTGTCTGTATCACGGTCACAACAATAGGTTCGATATTTGAACATGTTAATATCGATGGGGAAAACATGTAAGCTCTGCGAGGCGTAGAATTACCAGTATTCGGTGTTTCTCTACCATATTGAACTGAGTTTTTAAGACCATACTGAGCCTGGTTATGCTTAAAGTGGTTCGGTGACTGTAAATATCATTTATTAATTCCCATCAAGCACGCAGCATTCAGCCAATGCTGTTTCAATGATGACTTCCATAGCGCCAGTATCTCCCAACAATATTGAGATTCAAAGGCGCTGTGGGCTAAACTCGGTGTTCTGTGAGGAGGTCCATGGACGGAAAAGGAGTTAATCATATGACATCGAATCAAAATGTTTTGACAGTATATATACTGTTTTTCAATCCTACCATCAAAATTTCACACTCCGTGTTCAGTGACTGACTAATATTATTTGCTGACATTTGAATACCTAGTTGTATATATGGATACATCTAAGTGACATTGGGTATGATTATTGTGATTATTGCTGAGAGGCACTTGAATGTGTAGTTTCCGTGTTTAGCCTCGGTGTATGGCAGTACGGCACAGTAGGCTGACATGCCACCAGGTGATTCCCAGTAAACGCAAAACATCTGTATAGCATTTGTACAACGTCGGCCCGACGTCTTCGACGTCGGTCCAACATTGTACAAATGTTATACAAATGTTTTGCGTTTACTGGGTTAATACCCATATCACACGGGATCCGTACGTGCCGTGTCATTGTGAAGGTCCGCATGTTCCACAGGGATTCACAGCACTACGCCCCCGGAATCCAGATTAAGGACATCCCCAGAGTCATTGAAAATAGAAGTATCAGAGTTATAGTCAGGGGCCTACTGCTAGTGTGAATTATGGGTAACGAATGTAAGCTGGGTTGTCACTCGGGGGTGTAGGACAGAATTCTCCAACTTTTACATGGCTTTGACTCGACCCGTTTTTATTTTTTCCTGACTGGTTATTTAGTATGACAATAAAAACAAGGTTTCTCTCACCCCCCCCCCCCAGTTTTAACAAATAAATAGTGTGCCTATTCCATTTTTTTAATTGATAGCCCCCCTCAACCCATATGCTCGACTCGCCACTAAGAAATTCCAGGGCGGCCTATGTGTTAATTTTCATTAATTTCGCAGATTAATGAAAAATGCTAAATTTCCCAGCGATGTGCTTGAATTCATTTGAGCAATGACATCGCCTATGTCTCGGGCACTATTAATTCTAGCGAGCGAGTGCGTTACACACTATTAAAATTAAATGGTAAAGAATAAAACAAATGTTTTGAATTTAAATATGTATAGTGGTTAGCACTCCCGCGTGTTACATGAAGCCCGGGATATGTTCCCCGCTCTTGGAATCCAGGTTTTCAAAGAACAAATGTTACCCCCTCGACTATTTGTCACTACTCGTATAGATTCATCTTTGTAGATAGCCTACGTGACCGAAATGTAGTCTGTCTGGCCTCAGACCGCCAGGGTTCAGATTCAAATCATTTGTCTGGAGGGCAGTGTCATCTAATTCATCACCATTATTATCAAGCTCGGCATGTTTTCCTCACAAGTCTATCCTAGATACATTAAAGTGACCTGAAGCCTTATCCATCATCATGATTATTTCCCTGCACTGACGGTCACACTCTTCAATGTTCAATCTCACATGATAACTATAACTGTAGAGGCTTAGAACACCCGCTGTGCGAACTATAATTTTATTGCTGTATTTTATTTATTTTAGGTACTGAAAGCTATATATTAATAGTTTTATTGTAAATTATATAAAAATCAATTATTAAATCATTATGTATATATAATTATTATAATGTTGTCGGCTAATATCAACCTATCACCAAAGGACAAGCACATGTAGATAGCAATTATTAATAACAAACTGACTACAGAAAAAAAGGAAATGTTATGTCTGAAAGAATTATGAAACTGTACGGTACTTCCACTGGAGCAGTAACAACAAGATGTACTGAGCTCAATCATGTTAACTTATTGTCTTATTAATAAGGCAACAAGTTTATTTAGTGAATCGAAACACTTTATTACTTTCAAATTATATCATAAGTGAGACATTGAACATAAAATGATAAATCATCATCTTGTTGGAAAACATAGTTTGTGCATCTTATAGCGAAAGGCAAAAATGTATTTTTATGAATATTTTTATTTTGTACATAAAATGGGTCCTCACGAAAACCTTCCATCATCAAATATAATATGGTATACATCGCTGTAAACAATCAGATTAATAACTGGCAAATACGAGACATTGACACCATGTTGTACCAATGTTGGTCCACCGTCCACCGTTGGCCCAACATTGGTCCAACATTGTGTCGATGTCTCGTGTTTGCTGGGTAGCCTCGTTCCCCCGTGGCGTGACAGTAGAGTGAAGCTAGATATGTGATGTGGTGTTGGGTGACACTGAGGTCATGTTGGATGGCTTGGCACCTCTTTCAGATTTACACTGCTGGTGCTTGCTAATGACCAAAGTACATGCAACTAGCACTACAGGCGGGTCGCAGAAAACGCTACAAGACAACCCGATGACAAGGACTACGCTGACCCAATGAAAACTATACATTCAGCCAGACACAGGGGTGTTGGTCCAATGTGAACATGGTCATGATAGTGGAGGCGGCATATGACCAATTCTGTTCTGCAAAGCCGAAAGGCAGCAACTGCTTATTTGATAAGTACACAGCCATTGCCTTTGTACGACAGAATCGCCCAACAAGAAAATACATGTTATGGAAATAATATGTTGTCACCACCAACATTGCACGCAGGTTATCAATAACACCATAAATATATGACATTTGCACTTAAAAACTAAAGCCACCGTGTATGTACGTACCAACCGTACAAATGCAGGTTTCATTTATTGGTGAGATCACACCTACTGAGCGGTCAACGATTAGCGTATAAATCAGGTGAGAAGGTGATTTGAACAATGTTATCAACCAATAAATGCATTGAATAAGTATTTTGTATAAGAGTGAATTTATTGACCTTGATGGCATGCCACATTATTTTGACCTTGCAAAGTGACCCCGATTAAAATACCGATATAAAATAACTCGCCTGATATTATTCCCACCCATCGCTATTAAGCTGCCTTATTAGATGACATAATATATGAAAAATCCCCATAATTATGTCATTAAAAGTAAGGTCCAGCGACTGCTTCTCATAGATGAAACAACATTTCCGAATAATTTGATTTTTATCCGTCGAAATATTCGCCATGTATTAACCCTTTAAGCCCTCACGATGCATTACAGCATCATTTTACATCTTGAAAACAGACTTATTTTTCCAAAAACAAAGGATTTTAAGACGAAAATGTCCATAAAACTGGCTTACCAATACATGGCAATTTTCTTTAATTTTTCCCCCACATCAAATCATCTTCATCCACTACAAGTCGAGAATTGCGACAGCAATTCGCGGCTTGTCGTGGATGCAGATGACTATGGTAAATTCAGGCTTGAGAGGGTTAAATAATCTGAACATGGTAATATTGCTGGGGAGTTGATTATTTCTAGTACGCATCCGCCTTCGTCTGAGTCGGCTCGTCACTGACGTAATCAGCCTAGCTGACTTAATTAAGCTGAAGACTGGTCATTACACGTTCACGCCACGCTACCAGCCATCTCAATCTCCTCAACTCAAATCCCATTAAGTAGTTATCATCATGGAAACAGAAAATTAAAACACTGACTAATTGGAAAAAGTTTTTTATTTCGACCAAGCTCAGAATTAGTTTAGCAACTCTTATCTTGAATGCGATCAAAACAGGAATACGGATTGGTATATGGTTCAAATGATTGTAATCTATTAGTTACAGTGTAATCAATCATCATGATGAGCATGATGAGGTGTGAGGCTCAATCCATTGTCAGAATTCTAGGTTGTTAAGAGGACAACAAGAGGATTGATAATAGGTAGGGGCCGTATCTATATACCATGGTCTACCCTTCAGTACACCGCATTTTGGGGATATGCAAGGGGGGGGGGGGGAGTTGCAGACACCAAAATGCCACCTGGATACGGCCCTGTGTACATATTTTGATGTGATTTAGTATAAGTAAGAAAGCTATTGTATACTTATATGAAAATTTAGTTTAGAATTAGCAATGCATGAAAACTATAGACAGATTTTGTGTAACTTTAAAGATATAAACCAGACATAATAATGCTACTGGATATAGTCGTTGTATGTTCTTATGTCTAGGTGATTTATAGAAACAATCGCTCTATTTTGTTTAGGTTTTATGGAACAAATGTCTAAAATAAATAGCCCTCTTCGTTTGCATGGCCGTTAGGTGTTGATTAGAATTAGGTGTTGATTAAAAAACGATGCAGCAAGATATTGGCTGCTATCATGGCCGAGCGATGGTTCATGGCTATTAGATTGAGACATGTACATATCAATTATTTGTTCTAATGGCAAGTGGAAAGCAGGGAAAACATTCACGTGGGGGGGGGGGGGGTGATTAATTAAGGTGATCATGTATTCCATGTAAGGTAGTTATTTTATTCCATGTGAGATAGATATTTAGAACGGACGAGCTGTTAGAATCCGCGGGGGGGGAGGGGGGGGGAGAAAATAACAACCCCAGGCAGAGCGAATGCTAGGCCTACAAGGCATCCTAGTTTGCATAGAAAGATGGGTTTATAATCTGGGATATTTTTTGTAAACAATGTCAGTCTGACGCTGCCAGACGCTGTTACATGGTGCTGCTTAACAATGACACAGCGGGAGACACGATACTTTAAGCATTTAAGCACGGGGAAGGTAGGGCTGGTTTCCTAAATAATGCAATATTATGAAACGTAGAATTTGTCAGGATGTAGCCTCAGTCAATACACGACAACACGATATAACTTTCACTGTTTCAAGTAAAGTTCAACGAATGGAATCGCAAATATAATTTAGTAGGCCTGTATCATTACCTTTTATTTTTATTTAGTATATATTTACTCAACAATTGGTTGTCACCGTGAGCTATCGACAGCGCTTGTTTGAAATCATATTTGAACTAACGCGAATTAAGTAGCAGACTGCAAGTTACCTTGCAGTTCTATTACCATGATTCGTTTCTGGTTTGTGTGTCTATGTGTTCTCAATGATAAATATCTCAAATATCAAATAATGTTTCGTGACAGTTGGGGTTGGCGGAAGAAGTAGTGTAGCGTGGCTACCCATCAGCAGGCAAACGAGTGATCTGCTTATCGCAAATTTTCTGTGACGCAGAAAAAGACACAATGTGCCGTTGGCCCAACATCGGACAGGGGTTGGGATGAACCCTGGTGTTCACGATAAATAACGTTGGAGTTGATGATGATCAGCAGGGCGTGCTGCTTCCAGCCATGCGACCAAAGATTGCATTACTGCTGCGTTGGATTTGTATCATACGTTAGGGATTTGGTCCTCACAGAAGCAAATGGCATGCCATGAATCGTTTAAGAGTGACCCTACAAGTGGGTGCAATGTACACATGTACGCGATCCCCGTTTCTCCGGGGACAATGGGTCCTCAATCGGCGTGACGATGGCTTAACTTAACTGGCTTAAACACAACCTAGCTTTTCGGGGACCAACTGGACCTATAAAATAACTGCAATTTTTTCAGCAGTAGGCCTAATAATAATCACGTAAATGAACACATTTGTATAAATTATATTAATGACAATGAACACATCTTTACTAACTTTTGTTATTTTCATCAAAACATGCCACAAGCTGAATAGGTATGTTTTTACCAAACGTTTTATAATTATCATTATTAGTTTCAGCGAGGTCACTGTAGTAATGACCATGATTATGTGTTATTACTTCCGGCAGCTCTGACATGTATTCTGTTCAGGGGGACCTTCATTTATGAAGGTATACTTCAGTAGAAAACATGCTAATAAAGGAGAATCTTTTATCACCAAATAATGTAATAATTAGTTTCCTTTAATTTATCATGTTTATAAGATAAATTACTTGATACTTGTTATTTGCCACGTTGGGAGAAGGGGTTTTCAAGCTGGTCGTACATACTGCAGCGAATTGCCGCCAAGCTATGATTTACTTGTACGAAGGTAAAGAGAATCAGTTAGTTATATTTCCCTGTATGTATACCCCAGCGATCATACAACACTCCTTAGAAAATAGCTTACTTATTTGGAATAAATATAACTAAATCACTCCAGTAACGACGACATCACAGATCTGAGCAATTACTGAATAAACCGACACTTTTTAAACATGATTTTAACTCTGTATGTAAATTGTCGTGTGATTTTAGCAAGCTAACCATATACATGTACATATATTATATCATTTTTATGACAAAGAGGTCAGTAATGACTTTTCTTTATGTCAATAAATATCTATATTTAAAATATCTATATCTATATATCTATCTTTAAAAGGGTATAATACGTATGCATAATTTCAGATGATTTTACTTGGTCCTCTCGATTTTGTTGAAACGAGCTTAGATAACTAGTTCAGTTAATGGGGCTAGGTTTCACGTGGCAGTTAGAGAGGAGCCAGGGACAATGTTACTCCCTGAACCCGGATCTGACCCAAGTCCTAGACGTCTAATTATACTGCCAGCAGAGACCTGACCCCATATCACCTAGGACCCGTCCTGAGCAGGATGGTATCACCTGCCAGTGAGGTTTTGCTGGCCTCCTCAGCTAACAAGGGGCGTTCTCCTGATGTTGGTTCCATGCTGGACCACCGTCTACGACGGTGGTCCAACATGGAACCAACCTCGGGTGGTAAACTAGCGGTGTGGGTGTTCTGACCCCCTCTTACCTAAGACCCCTGATGAGTTTGGTGGTGCGCCCTGCCAGCATGCTCTTCTCAAACGCCGACATGTCAGAGTAGATGTCCTTTGTGCGCATGCCCATCCACGTGACCGTCTCGCAGGAAACCACGTCAATTCCATCGTAGTCCTCCAGCCAGTTATTGGCTCGCTGAACAAGGACGCTGCAATCAACAGGAAAAAGGAATATGTGAGCTCGTTTGGTAATTGATGTAGTACCTAACAGCTACATTGTGCAATACATAATTCATTATAAGTAAGAAGATATATTCACCAAACGTAGATCTAAATCAATATTAATCTGGACAAGGGGAAACAGTTGGAATTAAAAATTCCTTCTTGTCGTTATTCACATTCATCATTTACAACTAAAACGTACATTAGCTATGAAATATTGAGACTGTACATCGAAATATGTATATCATATAATCAACTTGATAAACATGATAAACTAGCAAGTTGACATGGCAAGCAGTAGATATTTGTGCATATTGATTGAAGTGATTTTTCACAGACGGACACGCCGACATGAAGAGAACTCCAACTATACATTGCCTACAGTATCCGAAAGAGACTTGACGGTGTGACACATGCCTAATGAAGAAAAACTGTCTTGTCCCTCGGAGTTTATTTCTCCAAACAATATACACCACACATGAAGTAAGTCCTCGATTTCGTGATGTGATGGCCACCACAATGGCTTATTCGGTCCGATTGTTGTTCGAAGCTCAGAGGTACTGGGTTCGTATCCTGGCCGGATCGGATGTTTGTCATCGAGGTTGTGCATATAGACCTACAGTGCTTCAAATTGTTCAAATGCCTGTAGTCTGCAAGGCTGTCTATGGGTATATGTAAATGTATAACATTACACAATTCGTGTCCATTTTTTATTGGAAGAGGATATACAGGATTTGTTTCTCACACCAATATATCAATATATTATATAATTTTCACTAGTCCACATCCCTTGAACATCTATTGTGTATAATTCACTAGTGTGCTTTACTGCATTGTGAAATTATGACGGTTCCCACACAATCGCAAACAACGTTTTTTTCTTACAGTGCAGTTGAATCCATAGACACAGAAGCTGTCTGAAACAGCTGCAGGGAGAAGGAATAATGCATGAGGTATCCTTGTCCGGAGACAAATCAAACTGGATCGTCTGGAAGTGTGAGAATAAGGTGCAAATACCTCTCTTGACACGCTGGATTAACCTGTTAACCTATTTAAAAAGTAACGAAATCACTGACGACTTTACAAAGTTATTCTGATTTAGCAACATTTCAGGAATCATTACCCAGAAAACATGAGTCATTCAACCACTGTGTCACAGGTAATCATGGTGGTTTATATGGAACATTTGGACTTTGATATACAATGTGGTTATTTAAATCCAATAACTATCCGACATGCCCAATTTGTCGTGTTCGCTTTTCAAATTCCACTTCATTTTAAACTTGATAAATCCCTGCAGATTTTAAGAATCGCTATTTCTGTATTCGTGAAAAGAATGAGATGAAGGATTCAGAAGCAATTTTTACTGTTGCTCGCCGAAAGCATTTTCGAAGGATCTAGATTGGCATTTAGATCCCGGTACGATTTGCTACAAAAGGATTGATGGTGTTTTAAGCTGACGCACAGTCGTCGGCTGGTGATCCCGACAGATACAATTCAAGGTTTACTTTCAAAAGACAATGTGCATGTATAAAGCCGACCAATAGGGTAAATCTACACAGCAATGGATGTTGTAGTACACCGCATGATATCGACATAAAATATATCTAAATCATAGACACTTTTTGTTTGTATATACAGGACGTTACATCAACGTTAGGCTAACAATGGCCCTCTCATTCTCAGAAAAATCAAACAGTGATGTTCCTGTCTTTAAAAAGGGTGGTACACTTTCTCGTCAATCTCTTTGTATACCGATATATGTAAGCTACCTTTATCCTCGCGCCACACGAGTACAGAGAATCTTTTACGCGATGACAAAGAAAAACAAAGACCACAATACCTTCAGAGATCCTTATATTCCAATGGACAATTATTTTATTCTCCTTAAGATGTTTAATCTCAGTCAGTAAGCCCACAAGGCACGGGCTGAAACTTTTATTTCATTTCGACAAAAAGAGTTCTCGGGTTTCAGTAGTTAAAACATACCATTGTGTGAAACGGCCAGAATTATCATATGATTATTAAGCCGGTAATCGGACTATTATCTGGGAGAGTTTAATTTTTCTTCTAGAACGTATTGCTCGGCAGGATGTTGGTCCAACATCTGACTTGCTGGTTGGTATTTTCAGAAACGTAACCGCATTTTAAGGTGATCATTCACAGGTTATATCGATGTGATTAGCGTGAAACGACGGTGTGAACAAAACATTTGTATAACATTTATACAACGTCGGCCCAACGTCTTCGATGTTGGTCCAACATTGTATAAATGTTATACAAATGTGTTGTGTTTATTGGGTAGCCTTTAAACAGGGATAAATCAATACATACATCGATACTACATTTTTCTGCATTTGACGTCGCTAAATATTGTTGTGTTTTGTGTCACAAGAAAACCAACGATGTCTTTTATGGAAAATAAAAAAACAGAAAGCTGAAGTGTTTGCCCCCTCGTCACATTTTGTTTCATACAATGTATGATACATTATATGAAACAAAATTACATGCAAACATTCTAACAGGTGGATTATTTTTATGAAACATAGATTTGTTGATACCCATGATGGTTGAGAAAAATAAACATCGACTTCAAGCGAAAATAAATAAAAAAAATGCACTGAATGTAACGACAGCCGCGATACCAATAAAAACTGGAGAGTGAAAACAATTATCTGTGACTGGATATCCAATCAATAATTTATTCTACATGTTTCTGTGTTGGTTCAGGGATTGTGAGAAAACATTGTCGGTATAAACGGGTACCCTAGAGGGTTTACTGATCCAGACTATGACGTCATTCACTATGGCACCGCTTAGATACGGTGCCGTCAGTATTCATAATCACTGTGGCACATACACATATGTACATTATTTATCACCCTCATCACTTTAAATACTGTAATTGGAAGCCTGCAAATTAGTTGGCAAGAAATGGTATATGTATGCCTGTATTAAAATTAATTTAAATTACTCATTTGAACCAATGTTTTTAAACAATAATAGGAAACCTATTATAGTAAATTGTTGTCAAGATAGTGTTATTGTGCAATAGGCTTACTCTTCCTATACCATGTATACTACTATGTAAGTGAATTTTAATTCAGAGGGACGAAAAGATTTGTAGATCTATATATTATACATGTTATACAGCCATTACCAAATTGCACCAATTGGGAAAACAACAATGTTGTGTGCCACGGGATAAATAATCAGTGCAACCCAGCAAACACAAAACATTTGTATAACATTTATACAATGTTGGACCAACGTCAAAGACGTTGGGCCGGCGTTGTATAAATGTTTCACAAATGTTTTGTGTTTGCTGGGAATGCGTCCAAGTTTAAGTCGAAAACTTGATACTGGCAAAACTTGACACTTAGTTTCAAGCTCAGCAATGCAAAAAACAATGAGACGATAGTGAGTGAGCATTGTGAGTGAGTGAAGCTTGTTTCACGTTGCTTTCTGCATAATGTGTTAATACCGCGACGACCCCGCTCTTCTCCTATGACTTCACGGGTTCCTTACAGTACTTGACCCTTATCCTGCTAAAATAAATAATTTAAATTTTCAACCACTTCAAGTTGTTTCTCGCTACCGCAACCCACAACTTCAAGTGGCTCATAATAACCCATATTTGTTTAGTTTAACACTAATCATTTTCAAAACTTGCTGTTTAAATACTTACTTCATTCCAAATAAATCTGTTTATTCGGCTAATAAAACGACAATAGTCGTTATCAGCAGGTGAAGGGTTAATATAGCTATTAGCATGATTATAGACCACTGGCTCTTCAGGCCTACACGCATAGTACTGTAAACCACGCTGTACACTCCAGATGTTGTGGTCAATATGGAGCACTGCTTCCAAACCAATCAATGTAACTTAAAGGGGCTGGCCCAGGCTAAAATCATTTAAAAAATCTGTGATTTTATTTTGGCTTAATAATTTTATGATGTAAAGAGGTAAACATGTCCATAGACTAGAACTGCAAAAGTTTTTTAATTTTTCTGCTGCGCATTCACCAGTTAGGCTAGATATAGAGACGAAATTCCTGATTTCTAATTATTGACAACCATGTCAATAATTAGAAATACGGGAATTTCGTCTGTGAACCCCGTATAATTTGTTAATTTGGTTATCATTATATTTTCTCAGTGACATAATTAGTGTGATTTCAGTTCACCGAGTTGCTGTCACGATGCCAGTGTATAATGAGGAAGTATAGCCTACTAATGCAAGACTTGCTGGTTTAGTCCCGGTTCAGCATGAGAGGCCTCTTGCCAAAAAAGGGTCTGAGACAGAGAGGAAGCGCAAATTCACGTGAAAAACTTTATATTCCAAGCAAATGAAATTAAATTAAATGTGGTTTTATGCCAACTATTTGCACATATATTTATAAGCTAAACTGGGCCAGAATAACTTCCAGAGGATGGAGGGATGAATGAGATGACACTGTTCTCCAGACCACAGACTTACATTACACATTGCTATTCCTTGCTCCAGACACAGGATTCGACATCCGAAACCTGCGGTCTGAGGCTCAGCTCGCTAATTCTCGGTCCCGGATGCTCCCCACAATATTGATTCATTACAAGTGAGCAGAGAAAAAACTCTTTTTTCTTTGAAGTTTGAATGCCAGAGCGGGTTTCGAATCCGCAATCTTCCGACTTTCCAAGCAGGCAGTTTTAACCACTGCACCAGGGTCCCCGCCCTATAGGCTCTATTCTATTTCCAGTGGTATTCGGAGTATATTATCTCCTTTAGTCCGAGCTAGAGATGACCTAATCTTGTTTTGTTACATATAGACCCTACAATGTTTTGTTGATGTTTTTCATAGATTTTGTTGTAATCAATTCAATGTCTCGAGCATTTTGATAAATTCAAGGTCAAAGGTAAATTTGAAGGTCAAATATGATATTTCAACAAATGCAGCTAGGAACAAACTTGATGTAATAGTCTCATTTTCATGCGAGTTTGACTGGGCAATTTTTGAAATTAGTTTGATTATTCAAGGTCATCTTAAAAGTCAAAGGTCAATTTCTGGGTCAAGTAAGAGAAAATATCATTTTTAACAAAAGCATCTAGGCGCATGTGTAATACCCATTTTCATGGGATTTTGACTGGGAAAATCGATTTATAGTATTGTTTTGGTGATTCAAGGTCATTTTCAAGGTCATCTGCAAGGTCATAAAATGTCAATTTCAAGATCGAAAATGTGAAAATATGACTTTGAACAAACACAAATAGCAAAATAAGTGAAGTACGTCTTTTTGATATCCGTTCGATTGAATAATTAATTTACGCTACTATTTTAAAAATTAAGCAGTGCTTCTTGGGAAATGTCTTGGACAAATAATTATTGTAGCTGTTTACATTTTGTTGGTTATGCGTCCCAAACTCTCTTCTATTTGATTTTCATACTTGCGTACTTAAGCAGATTGTTTTTTGTTATTTGTATTTAGATTATTTATCGAATAGCCTTACTACGAGATCTTTAAAAGTGGATAGGGTAGTTGGACGATGATTCTGGTCGCGTTGGTCGAACTTCTAACGAAGATCTGGTGGCAATGTTACGAAGTGTATGCCATTTTATGTAATTCTTACTGACCAATCTATTGAATGGCACATTTATCTCACAGCATAAAAAACTAACTTAAATTCGTCCTTTGACACACCAGCACAAAATACATATGACAGCCCCAAACTTGTCCATACGTTTATCACTTTGGCATTGTCCACCCAGTTATCGTCATCTAGGATACCTTTCATCAAATTTATTACATCAGCTGCAAGGGATCACCACCAGGGATCAGCTTCCCCTGTTGCTGTAACTCGTACAACTGTACAACACTAACAGTAGCTGGTCCACCACGCTGCGGTGCAATGTCTGCCTTAGTACGCGAAACCTCAATTGCATGGTGCTGGGACAACTGACCCCAAACTAGAGACCGCACTTGAAACACGAGAAAGCTGCTATTTACACAAGCTGTTGTGCACAAATCTGGAAGTATATATAATTTTTTCGAGTTCCTATTGTTTGTAAAACTATTAGTGGGGATGCTTTTGTGCTTGAATAAATTCCCGTGGTATTTGAAATATGCCACCTATATCTAAATGTTCATTTCATGGCGGCCACCTTGAATTTCGCATTATAATGATGTCGAATAAATGTATCGTTTGCTTTATTGCATTCCTTGATTGCGAAAAAATACGGTTTGGTGAAATAATCTTGTCTCTATCTAAATTATCAACGACGATATGCTCACTTCAGTTATTTAATGGCGGCCATTTTGAATTTTGCATGATAATGATGTCAAATAAATGTATTGTTTGTTTTATTGCATTCCTTGATATCGAAGACATATAGTTTGGTGAAATAATATTGTCTCTATCTCAATTATTGATGATAAGAGGGTTTTGACACACATTTGTGAGCTCCATCAAACTTTTTCTTATTCTGTGGTCTATTCTGAACATTTTCATATAGGTGGCATACATGTATTTCAACCAGTGAATTCCCAAGGGATTAGACATGATCCTGCAATATATATCCATGTCGCACCCTTGCATCGATATGTTCCTGTTGTATGTACAATGAGTGGACAAACGAGTCTAACTTATATACAAACCACCTGCAAGTCAATGCCCCCCATTAAACACTAATGCTGGACTAATGTTGGGTCAGCGTTGCAAGAGGTGAGCCAACCCTAAAACATCATTGGGCCAATATACCGCGTTTACCAGTGTGTAGTGGGTATTCAACTGCATGCCAGCTGATATAATGTACCCTCATATCAGCCACATTAGACTGACCCAATGCTGGTTTATTGGTGGTCCACTCGCCTAACATCCAAACAGCATTGCATTTCCGGTATTCTTGTGCTGTGAGCTTTCATCACCTGCTCTTTTACGGCAAATTAACTAAAATAGATTTTTCGAAATAAATTAACAAAAATAAAGTAGTAGGCCAACCGTTATAAGCTGCCACGATGCAAGGGGTTCAGAATCGTTTCAAAAGGCATATATCAGTTGTTGGTTGTTTTTCATTTTCTGTAAGTTACTTCTTTACTAAATAAGAGAAAATATATAAAGGCCTATAAAAGCCGCTCTGAGCGGCTCGTGGGGCTCAACGAGTTAAGGTAATATTGGATACAATACAGGTTTGGTAAAGGGGGGCATCACGTGATCATCATATTGATGAGTGACGGAGAATAACAAAAAAACAGCTGCCGGACACACCAGTTTTGTTTATAAACATAGACCTCATGTGCATAATTAGAGACTGTGGCGCGACGGTGGGAAATTGTAGTACTCATGGGCGCTCGACACATGGCTTTGAAGGTGATGAAAAAAGCTGAGAGTGGTCTACTTTGGAAGAGCTACACCCTCAGATATATGAGCTACTAGTAAAAACGTGAATCCAACATAAAGACGAGATGCCAATCTACAAATTAATATGTTTTTTGACGCTGTGTGTTCTATAATTTTTATCACAGGCGACATTTAATTTGGTCATTTTACAGCATTTCGAGTTGTATATTCTGTGTTAATCAATTCTTGATCAGACCCACTATCCTTCCACTAGCGTCAGCTAGTGGCTCTGATCGATTATCATGAATATACTGTAGAATGTGTACTGTAGAAATATTCATAAATTTGGCATGATTTTTTATCTGGTCAATAAAGCAATACCTTCTAAACCAAATGCTCAGGCCAAGGTATACACGTGGCCAGTCACGTAACTTTTTTTATGAAATTAACAGCTGTTAACCGAGAGGGTGGGGTGGACTACATCACTACATCTAAAATGCTATATTTCGTGTCTATCTTTGCCTGCCATCCTGTGGATATTTAAGCCTGACATTATGTGCTCCTGTCAGTATTGTCTGGTGAGATCATGGAGATAGTAGAGTGCTATCTCCATGATGAGATATATCATGTATATAGGCTTACATCTGTACATGTATCATTGTGTCAAATTAATCCATCCTAGTAAAGTTGTAATAATTCAAATACATTCTTAATGTTGATGGTCAATGGTCACATGGCCATGTTGATTTTAGGTTAGGCCAGCGTCGTGGACGATTGAGATACATCAATCCAGCATTGTCAATCTTATATCGTAAACACGATAGGTCTACATCGGCCCAATGTTTCCTTAATGTTGGGCCTGCATCGCAAGCGATGGACTAACGTTAAACCAATATAGGGGCAGTGTATCGTGCTGACCGAGACTGCACACCAGTAAAAACGATGACCCACAATCTGAGATGATGTAGTAGTAGTAAATCTTTGCTTTACGTCACTTTTCGGCACAAAAGGTCTTTTAAGTGACATTGTAATACGATAAAAACGTTGTAGTCGAGATGAGATGAATGATGTACAGATGATGATGTGAGGGTGGGGGTGATAGGGCATGGTGGGTTATTGAGAGCGTTTTCCTTCGCTCGCCCGATAAGGGGTTCTGGGCATGTCTAGGGGATATACCCCCAGACATGCCCAGACGGCCGGAGACTTGAGTTTCGCTGTACAATTTAATGATGAAACTCTTTGGCATTTTGCACAGCTCCGCTATCCTCGGGTCGGATAGTCCCCAGAGTAACAATAGGAAGGATCACTCCCTCTGGGTAACTCCATTCATCCCACGTGAGAGACCTAATGTCAAACACGCTATTGCCGGTTATTTAAGGCTACCACAGCCTACATCAGCGCCAGCACTGATGCGGGTGCTACATTGGCTCCGCTGTTGAGCGAAGGAACCAGGGTACGCCACTGGCAATCCGCCCGAAGATTATAGCCAGATACGAGGAGGCTGCAGCTGCCCTTGGATGATTGCTGTAGACTAGTGCTTCCGTACAATGCCGTAACAGCATCCAACAGACGAAACAGATCCCTAATGACCCTCCCCGAATGGGGGCGAAAAGTACTACTACTAGCAATCATCCCAGTACCCCTGAGATGATGTCCCAGCATCAAACAAAGAACGTGGTTGTTACAATCACTGTCCACTGCTGGTTCCTTTGTCTTACACAAACACTGACAAAAGCACGTCTAAAATAACACAAATAAGGCGCAGAACAAACGTTGTTTTCATGCTGGGCCGACATTGTATAGTATGGACCAACTATAATACAACACAGGTTGCTCGCATGTACTGGTAATAATAAGACTAGGCATATAATGATAACCATAACCCAGCATAGGGGAGACATAATTATATAAACTTGTCTCTCATAGATGCAAGGAATTCTCGAACTTGACATAGTTAAGATTTCAGGGTCAGGTGTGGGTGACCAGACACCAGTTTTTGAGAAGTGCTAGTCTGGCCCTGAGAAATAGGCTGGCAGAGCCATCACCCAGCAAACAAGAGGCGTTTGTCTAAGTTGGGTTAATGTTGAGCCAGCGTCGATGGCCCAACGTTAATCCAACATTGGACCGATGCGATACGGATAATAAGATAGAATCCCTGTATCATGTACAGTGTATATGTGACGTGGACGCCATCGTTTACCGTGATAAATGGCCGGGAGCGTCTCCTGCCATGTGTGTTACTGACTTAGCCTGTTGTCCAACGCAGCAGGAAATTGGGGCCGGTACTATAATAAAACGTGTATGAACCCTTATCATTGCTTTATTATTATACCATGCACGTACACGAGTGTATGCCATACACAGAATGTATTTACTGATATTTTTGTTATAATTATTGTTGCATGTTTAACATGCAGTTGATTGAATGTATATTCAGCCCTTTGTCAGTGTATTTGCTTCATCGAGGTGAACGTGTGGCGAAAGTGTTACATTGATCCCTGCATATTGCGGATATTGACAACGAAAGGTTGATTAGTGTAATGAGATTGGGTGACTGCTACTGCCCCCCAGACATCATCTTACCATCTAACATGACAACAAGACACAATACTGGCCAAATGGTGGCTGAATGATGGGCCAGCCTGTGATAGATTGACCCTATGCTGTGCCGGGATCGGGTAAAGTATGCATGTAGTTTCACCAAGACATGCACGTCGTGAATGAGACGTGATTGGGTGTCCAACATATAATGGCAGCTAGCTTGGAGCTGCGCTCCGCATACATTTATTACATGATATCAGTGACAATAATCACCTTTTTAATAATTCATGTTTCAGAATTGCATCGCTCGGCAACTGAGGGTGGGACACATACATCACCCACATGGAAGCAATCTAGGCCTAGATATTAGACCAGGATCTCATGTTTTCTGTAAGATTCGGTATGTGTAATAAAGATAGCACTAGTACATGTATAAAAGTGGTCAAACAACACCCCAAAAAGAAAAGTATGCCTATATATACTAACTATATCACGCTATATCACCTGCTCTAGTATTATGTGCCTATAGATACTATAGTCGATCAGATTGAGAACCACCGCAAACGCCTTTAACCATTGTGCTGAATGCTATGGCATTCAGCACATAAAAACGGGCTTCAGTGGTGAAAGGGTTAAACCCTGACGATGCATTAAAGCATCATTTTACATCCCAGAAAACAGACTTAATTTTCCTACAACTGATGGTTTTAGTAGGAAAATTTTCATGAAACTCTTTGACCAATACATGGTAATTTTCTTTAATTTTTCACCCACTTTATCTCACCTTCATCCACTACAAGTCGGGAATTGCGACAGCAATATTCGCGGCTTGTAGTGGTTGACGGTGACAATGGTAAATTCGGGCTTGAAAGGGTTAATTAAACATTTGATTTTTCCCTTCAGATGGGGTCTTTAGTTTTTGGTTTGGTAGAGCTTGTATCAAGTTCCATGTAGGTCCAGCATTTACCATGTTTACATGGGTATTATTCCTGCTGGGGAAGCTTGTAGTATGTACATGGAGAATTTGTGAGTGCGAATATACGTCATTACCAAGCTAATACTACACCCGGAGAGAGGCTTCAGTTACCTTGAACTCGTTGTTTTCTAGTTAAGTATAACATAGATACCACACTGTGTTTTAACATGGTTCTTACTGGGATTAGTTATTAGTAAGGCAAATAAATTATCTGAAATGATTTGATCGTTATTATATTAACTGCACTTTAGAGATTTGTTTAAAAATGTTAAATCTAAGTCAAACATTATATATTGGATAGTAGTGGGATATCGTTACTTAAGAATGAATGAATGAATGAATGAATGAATGAATGAATGAATAAATGAATGAAGGAAGGAAGGAAGGAATGAAGGAATGAAAGGAATGAAGGAATGAAGGAATGATTAAACCACTTGACCAGCAACATGTCTTCCTATCCATTGTATAAATCAGTACATTATTGTAATGTAGTAATTAACAACATTATTATAATGTAAGTAGTGTATTGTATTTTTGGCGTCATCGCTGCACTGGTACTGCTGTACTTCTCACAGAAACATAAGGAGCCATCACCAATACTTGGCAGTTTTTACTTGTTACTACTTGTTGGTATTATATCGGTATGGTCAGTATACACACCTGTGATTTATTACCCTCAGTGATTGCTCAAAATGTATGTACCTTTGCTTTTGTCTGCTCAACTGTTTGAAATAGCACAAACACACACATGGATATATTTTATTAAAATGTATTATTATATGCATTTCATAGCATCTTTGTCTCTTCGGATGTTTGATATCATTGATAAAGCACTAAGACACACATCATTTGTCATTATGGTTATATTAATTATGATATGCGTTGTCTGTTTGATTTTTTGTTACCATTAATCATGGAGATGAAGTCTAAACACACACAGGCCTACATGTGTGACATCATTTATTATTGTATAATGTATGGTATGCGGTGCATAATAGTTTACGCAAAGGTACAATAAACACGACTGGGATGAATATAATCAGATAAATGTAATTTGGTAAGTGCTACATCATGTACATGTCTGTGGTTAGTTTTGTGTTGCGTGTCGAGGTGTGTATGTGATGTCCACTGTGTCGTGCTTGGTCTCAGGTTTGCTTCTTAAGTCGCGATATTTACAGGTAGCCTATAGGTATCGTCGCCTCGGAGCTAAAGGATCCTATCTGCCACTCTAACGAGTGTCAGATAGGATCCTTTAGCTCCCGAGGCGACGAGATGTGACCAGGTAATGTATCATATTCGTTTGTGGTGATGGTGTGTGTTGTAATATGTATTGTTAACATATCGTGCATTGACTGCAAACCCCTCTGTGTCACATTAATCATGGTATTTTCAAACATTTGCCAAATGTCATTTGTCAAAGTCACTCGTTTTCGAGTATTGGGCTCATCAGGATGATCGAAGGGAGTTTGTTTGCGGTTATCGTCATGGTCAAGCTCAAATGCAGTTGGGTATCAAGTACAAAAGACTCTCAAATTTCAAATTATTAGCGATACTGTACACAAAGCTAATATTGCGTACCACACTGATTGACCTTGACTATAAAAAGTCAATGTCACTTATATCGAACTTGTTCCTGTACTTTTCCGATATCATGTAGACCAGATATGAACGGTTAAAAAATATATCGCGGCCCAAGGTCAACAGGGGCAGACGAACATGAATTATTTGTAAAAAGAAATGGGGCGGACGCCGTGGAGGACATAGGGCGGCATTGGGGACTGTCCTCTGAGGGTAGATATCACGACCAGAGGTGATATCAACATGAGAGCATCACTCACGGCAAGCTGAAAACTGTATACAATTTGTCAGGGAGCGTCGAGATTCGATTTCGATAACAGGTTGGGAAGAAAGTACGCTATCAAAACTGTCGCCTTAGTGTATTTGATAAGGATGTGTGCATGACACCCCAGCAAACACGAGGCGTTGGCCCGACGTTAGCCCAACATTGGGCCAACGCCTGGTGTTTGCTGGGACGATTGTAATCAATACAACATGTAGAATGTCCACCCTTCCCGACACCACCAAGGGTATTATGTCAACGTAGGCCTACATGTAGGAAGGCATTTCGAACAGGTTCAGCATGTTCAGTAATCGACTGTGTTAGTCTACTCATACAAAACCAAAAGTAATGTATGTGTAACAAAGTAAATATCTTATGTAAGGTTCTTTAGAAACGATCATTATTTTGTGTATCGTGTGTTTGGAAAACGACAGGTCAAAGACCGCCAGAATCTCCCGCCATGCCCTCGTGATAGAACACATCCAAGGAGCATCTAGACGTACAGCCTCTGAGTTGTAGTCGACGTACACCCTCTGAGTTGTAGTTAAAACTAGGCCAAAGGTGATAACCCGAAAATGCACATAATGTAACCGTAGTTGATGTGTGTATGAAAAAATGAAAGGATTCCCCTGAGGGGTTTCAGATATCTGCTTTGGGAACGAGATTGTAGTCATTGAGCTCAAAGATCAAAGTGAAAAAGTAGGTTAAAGTACGTATATTCCGGAAAAAAGCTGTTCGGGTCAGATATATAGGTCTACAGATTATCCAGTCATTTTAGCTCAGAGATTTAGGGAAGAGATGAAGGTCAAAGGTCATAACCTACAAAAGGCACATTAATTCATATGCTCCTAAAAAAAGCTGTTCTGTTCAGATTTGTTCAACACAGGATTCTCCAGCCATTTAGATAGTTTTGGGCTCAGAGATGTGAGTTAGAAAGTAGGTCATAACCCCCGAAAGGCACAGATATAGCCCCTGAGGGATGTTTGTTTGCAGTATGCAAAAACCCAAGGAGATATGCTACGGAAAAGAGATGTATGCTTTTGGCTGCTCAAAGATGTAGGTCGAAAAGTAGGTCAAAAGTCATAACCCCTAAAAGGCACATCTATGTCCCCTAAACATGCTCACCAACCCCCCCCCCCCCCTTCAATGGATGTCATAATGCTCCTGAAACGAGTGTCTAAGCTAGTGTATAAGCTACTTTGAAGCACACCAGGTGAAAACGCTTGATTTAACTACAACACACATCTTTATCAGTTTATCATGTTTATATGGGTCTTATTTTTTACTCGTGAGTGACAAGGTTAATTTATCTTTTATCACTTAACCAGCACATGGAACCTCATACCGAGTTCGAATAAAAAAAAATATCTAATTCATTACGCTCGAATTAACTGCATTATGAGACAAAAATGGTCAGAGAAATTAAATTTGCGCATTTTCCGTCTGCTTCCAAATAAGTTGTACATCTCACAAGCAATCGCGAACATGGAAGTTAAAATATAAATTCCTCACCACATGACATCAAAGTGTAAAAAGACATCAGAAGGTTTGGTGCAACCATGGGTAATTTACCAGTATACTGCCGTACAAAGCCAAAAGACAGTATCCTGCCTTTTGGCTTTGCAGAGCAGTATAGTAGTATCAGGCACAGTGGGAACTTTTGTGCAGGAATGAAATGCTCATGAAAAATAGATCGTTTTGCCAGGATGGAGGCAGTCATAGGGTGTGTTGGGACACTACATCACTCAACTAAGGTGTGTCCTGCCCCATTACACTAACACATTAGTCTTCTTGTAGACTTCACTTAAAACACATCAACCTTACACTTGCTGTGGGCAACTATTACCCAGGCTGTATCTATCCATGATATTTAGAATATGATATGTATTAACATGATTAACGTACCTCATTCATTTATTACATACTTAAAATTACGTCCACAGCAAGCCCTGCATCGCTATAGCGATGCAGGGCTTGCTGTGGATGAAATTTCAGTTATGATTTTTGAGCACTTGAAGGGTGAACAGTCATAATGGATTTTTTACCCATGAGGAGTCCCCACTTACTCTCATATTTCTTCAGTCTCTGCTCTGCTCCGGCCTTTTTTTCTGGAGAGTTTACTTAAGTGTTTCGGAGCTGCCTTCCTCCATAAACCTATGCCATGTACGTCCGTCAATTAATCCCACTAGCACTGTGTCCCTACAGGCCACATGGCTCCGTGTGCCTGCTGGCTTTCGCCAGAGTGTACGAAGTTGAAGCAGTTATATAAGAATATAAGCACATGTGAATATTTTTATTCTTAATCATGTGTTAATAGGCGGGTTCACAGTTATCGGGGGCGAATTAAAACGTCGGTAATCTGGCAATAGTCCATGGTACAAAACATGGAAAAAAAACATTACACGACAAAGTGAAATTCTTATTTCTGGTCGGAAAACTATGAATCAAAAATATTTAGCATCCACTTCAAGATCAGATGATAATTCGGCTTCTTTGTCAGAAAATACATTATTTTGCCAACGGATAAAATATTAGTAATATGGAACTGGCAGACTAGATATTTCTAGAAGGTCAACAGTTACTGACATACATTTTGTCCTCTGACCCGAACGTCGATCTGACAAATCAGCATCCACCCTGGCAGTTACACTACTAGTGGGCATGTCCAAGATCTCACAACCTTAATTTATCCAAAGTTCAAGAGGGTGTCTACTGATTGGAGGGTCTGTTTGCCTATACAAGTGTTTTGAGGTTTGTCTCCGGTGAGCTGAACAAATAGGGGGAAGTTATAATTGTATTGAGATAACTCATTTTGTCCCTTTATCATTAGAATATGAGATATATATATATTTAGCAGTGATATTTAATAACCATGTCCCGTTATGTGAAACTTTCACACAGCGGGTGAGGAGTATGTACGTGTGTCTTCACGGTCGAGATGATATTGTTTCTTTCTCAGGAGGCGTAGCTCAACAACACACTGGCATACCATTTGCGGAACTAGCTGTTTTCAAAGGATATTCAAACTTTATTTTAAAAGGTAGGTCGCATTGGGAGGGTGGGGGCACGGGTCCCCCTCGTCACTATCCATAAATATTTCGACTCAGGCCTGGGCCTACACAGCTCTCTACAACATTCTCGGCATACACTATTCACCGCCGGTAAACATAGTAAACAGGTAAATATTGAAATACATTCTTGAATGTCTGTATATATATATATTATATGGTATTGATAACTATTATGTGACTAAGTGAAACTATTTGAAAGCATTAAACATTAGGATAATAGAGTCCACAAAAGAGAAATCCATCAGAGCTCAAATGCTCTCTAGCTCTTTAGAGGCTAGGATATTTTATGGTAATTTAATAAAACAACATACACAGATACATGTGTCCAGTAAAATGATCGGTCATAAACACTTGATTGCTAGGGTCAGGCTGACATGTGAAAAGCATGGCTTTTTGAAATATATTTTTGATGACTCTTATTCACGAGTCGTTAACAAACAGTTTACGTAGAGATATGCCGTACAAAATGGTCTGACTGACAGTTCTAGAAAATAATAATCCCTAAAACAGAATATTTTAAAATTGAATCATGTCAATGCTGCGTGCTTTTTAATGTCTACAAATATCATTGTATTTACTGCATTTTTGTATGTTCTTTTCTTTTTGAAGACTAATAAATGGAATTAAATGAAATAATTGTTTAGTAATGAGGAAATGTGTAAATAAACGTCAGTTTCCAAACAAATTCATGAATCACCTTCATGATGCCCCCCTTCTTCAACACAGCTCGTAACAGTGTTCATGGTTTTTGTTTACAGCATGCAGGTAGAATTGTTCATTGCTGGAACCTAAACAAATGAAACAACTGACACGCGGAGTGCTCATAAATTTCGATTTTCAAACATTCTGAACACTACTTGCGATGTAGAAAAAGAAAAGAACTTGTGTACGTTTCATAAACGCTTTCTCGCTGAAATCAAAACAGGATTATCAAGAGACATTGAACACTTTTTGGTTCAACTTGAAAAAACAATATATGCTCAATTTCCCAGTGCTGGTTCAATTTTGGGCCAGCGTCCACTACGCTGGCCCAGCATTGAACCAGCACTGGCATGATCCGTGTGGCTCCTCAACATCAGTATGCCACCCAGAGGGATGACGTCAGCATTATTAGCTCTTCCTCGATGACACCGGGATCTGATCCGGGGACCGTCTTGCCAATCAAGTACTCAGCCTTTTTGGTCGAGTGAAGACATTGCAGAAGGTCTGCTGATTAAGGGGGTGTAGGCCGGCCAGGGCTGGCGGCACGCGGCCCCAAAAATCCATCCTGGATCGATTTTTATGTCACCGGGATTTGTCCTCACGCGTAGTGTAGGCCTAAAGTCACGTCGGTGTCAAGCTTAAAAGTATACGGGTTGCGATATGGCGAGATGGGAACGGTATCGATATATTCAAACTGATTATTACTGTGTCTATTTTACTCATGGTTATATGATATTTTAGGAGCTCTTCCACAACGACGCCTTTTTGAAATGGTTGATAATATTCTGACTGTATTTGAAAAATAAATTATGAAAAAGATTAAAACGACCCACATTGTGTATGAGAATAATTATGATAAACCGAAATGCATACGTAAGATGTATAATATACACAATAACATTTAAGGTAATATATCTGGTAATTGCGACACTTATCATGCATATCTTGTATATCTGAAAAATGTTTCGATACCGTTTTTTAATTTAACATTAAATAACGATTTTCAAAATGTGCCAAATATTAATATGATGGGCATGGCCGCAAACTAAACATACCGCGTACATCACATGTAACGTTACATCCGCCGATCAGGGGAAATTAAAAATACAGAGAACCCTCGACAATTTGCTAAAACAGGACATTTGGCCGTGGATGCGAGAGACTCAGCTGCATAATTTATGAGACTCGGTGCGCCCAGCCTGTCCAGCCGACACAGGTGCCTGTGGCCGCCCTCCGCTGACCACCCTGCTGACCTGTAGGCCCTATACCATCTACACCCAGAAAACACAAGATGTTCACCAAATGTGGCTGTATTGTTGGGCCAGCGTCTCACGCTCACCAAATGTGGCTGTATTGTTGGGCCAGCGTCTCACGCTCACCAAATGTGGCTGTATTGTTGGGCCAGCGTCGAAGACGCTGGACCAACACTACAGCCACATTTGGTCAGCGCCTTGATTTTGCCGGGCATTTGCGTACATGCGAACATTTGACGAAAATTGAGAAAAAATATTGATTACATGTCTGATCATAAAAATAATGTTGACCCTACATTATCATGACCAGATATAAAATACACTCTTTGCGCGATTTTGCGCATTAAACAGTAGTCCCAACTAAATAATTCAGCTTTTGGTCACCGTGTGGCGTTTTGGTATTGAAAAGAGTGTAACCGGAGTCCCAACTTAATAGTTCAGCTTTTGGTCACTGTGTGGCGTGTTGCTATTGGATGAGGTGTATAGAATTTTTTTCAAAATTTTGCACCCGACTACAAAATGACGTTTACCATGTTTACCATGTTCACAGTATCATGACCGGTAAAAGTTATTGGAGGAAAAGGTCCCTTCCCGGGATCAGGGTTTCTGTTGCGCCCCGGGCATTGCCAGACGGCACATCCGAGTCCCGGTTTTCAACTGTGGACTAATTCGTATAATTGGCACAGGGAGCCGCCGGGCATCACAGCGCGGCAAAACAAGATTTAGGCCGGTCGTCTGGCGCAGTACATAACGCCAGCCATATTAGGTGGGCAGGACGAATGATAACCGTTTGGCTAGTGCGGTCCACGGGGGACGGCGGATCCATAAGCGACGGAATAGACAGTCCGTAAAACGCGCACCGTCATTCTGGGTTATCACATCCGTGCAGCATGGCGGCGGTGAACAGTGAATGGTCGATGTGACTTAATATCCGCCTCTCTCTCAAATGAGCCATCAGCTCATACATGTACACTTCCACAGCGTTACACCACATCTCAATATGAGGTCGTTACGTGTTATATCAACAAGGTCAATCAATAATTAGGGGTTTTAATCTGTTAATAATACGGACACTAAACAAGAAAACACAACTATTTAACTATTGCCATGATTACCTGATTACCGTCAACATGCTTTCATGGACGACCAGCTAACCGTACTTCGTGATTCGTGGTGTGAGTACTGTGAGAAAGTAATCAGTCCTAGATAAGAGAATACTCATTTGTTATATTGAGTATAATAGAATTGTTTATTTTCAACTATATTCAATTCTTATCCGTCCGTCGACCATATTTGTTTGTCATTTCTTATAGTTAAATTCACACTTACTTGATGTAAATTCCCACCATATCGTCGCCTCGGAGCTAAAGGATCCTATCTGCCACTCTGACGAGTGTCAGATAGGATCCTTTAGCTCCGAGGCGACGATATGTATTTGTCATTTGTATGGGAACCACATAACCAGAATCAGATGATACATGATTCACTTAATGTCAGGCCATTCACACGGGGAATGTGTTACAGGGAGGTACAGTTAGGATCAAACTTCGTCATGTTCGTCTTGCTGTCTAGTTTAGCTATATAGTTGTTGTCCGTATACTTTGCGTACTTTAGTGGCATATATTCGAATATATTTAATGGTTTTAATGGTCTGGCTACAAAAGCTGAAGCCTGCAAAATAATAATATGACCATGATGATGACAAGCTTGATGACTGTAAAAATATAATTGTCCATATTGCACATGTATATTATCAGTAATGCATAACACAAAAAGAACAAATACATCTCGTCTCATTTGACATGTGATAACACATTGTGATAAAAAACTCAGTAAATGTCATTTATCATTTTACATATTATCTGATTATATTTTACAGTAAGCATGGTAAGTATCAGATTAATGCATAGATTGCATACCATACAAAAAGATAAGTGCATCTTGTCTCTTTAACAAGTTTAACACATTGTCATTGAATACCCGGGATTTTGCATTTCTGACAACACCTAAACATGCTAAACGCATGTAAACATGCCAAAGGAAAGTCTAAAATATAGCACAACTAAGCTCTCTGAAAATTGATCGCGTTGTCAGCCATTGTTAGGCGTGGTTTAATGGTGCAGACCAAACAGGAAAAAACATCTTATTCTTGCAGTGAAGAACATCTCGTTCCCCGCCAGCTACCACGAGAAATTGGCTCAATGGCGCGAGCCATTGAGCCAATTTCTTGTGGTAGCTGGGCAAACTCTAAGCCACATACTTGATGGATTATTTCTGTAGACGGTGGCTCTGTCAGTTTTGTAGTTCTCTTCTGGGATTCTACTATGGTGGCAGCACATTCTGGAGCACGTACGCACAGAATATTACATCCAATTACTCCACCACGTATTTATACAACGCTCACAAGCATTTCATGCACTTTCTGTATGATAAGCCTGGAATAGACTGTAGTAATTGATTTAATCAAACAACTACGAACTGAGTCACCTTTTTTATAATTGGCCAATCCCAAGTCCGAAGATAAGTTGGTCAAGATTAGTGCGAGGCTGACGTAACCAACCATGAAAGGTTTGGTGCCACAGTTGAGCACACTCCTAGAAGCTCCCTGTGCGCAATCAACAACTTCACGATCAATGTGAGGTGTAACATAATTATTCCAATGCTTATAAGCCCAGATACTCAAATGTCCACATCAAGGTGTTATTATAATGAGATGTATATCAGACGTGGACACTTTAAACCTTGAAGCGGTATAAAGATTATTTTAATTTTTCACCCACTTCAAAGTGTGTCTCGCTACCGCGATCCACAACTTCAATTGGGCAAACACTACTCATATTTGTTTAATTTGAGAGCAAAGAGTTGCTGTGTCGCGTTGTCTTGAATAGCCACGAGTACAGACTCTGCTGTGTCGCGTTGTCTTGAATAGCCACGAGTACAGACTCTGCTGTGTCGCGTTGTCTTCAATAGCCACGAGTACAGACTCTGCTGTGTCGCGTTGTCTTCAATAGCCACGAGTACAGACTCTGCTGTGTCGCGTTGTCTTGAATAGCCACGAGTACAGACTCTGCTGTGTCGCGTTGTCTTGAATAGTCACGAGTACAGACTCTGCTGTGTCGCGTTGTCTTCAATAGCCACGAGTACAGACTCTGCTGTGTCGCGTTGTCTTGAATAGCCACGAGTACAGACTCTGCTGTGTCGCGTTGTCTTGAATAGCCACGAGTACATACTCTGCTGTGTCGCGTTGTCTTGAATAGCCACGAGTACAGACTCTGCTGTGTCGCGTTGTCTTGAATAGCCACGAGTACAGACTCTGCTGTGTCGCGTTGTCTTGAATAGCCACGAGTACAGACTCTGCTGTGTCGCGTTGTCTTGAATAGCCACAAGTACAGACTCTGCTGTGTCGCGTTGTCTTGAATAGCCACGAGTACAGACTCTGCTGTGTCGCGTTGTCTTGAATAGCCACGAGTACAGACTCTGCTGTGTCGCGTTGTCTTGAATAGCCACGAGTACAGACTCTGCTGTGTCGCGTTGTCTTCAATAGCCACGAGTACGGACTCTGCTGTGTCGCGTTGTCTTGAATAGCCACGAGTACAGACTCTGCTGTGTCGCGTTGTCTTGAATAGCCACGAGTACAGACTCTGCTGTGTCGCGTTGTCTTGAATAGCCACGAGTACAGACTCTGCTGTGTCGCGTTGTCTTGAATAGCCACAAGTACAGACTCTGCTGTGTCGCGTTGTCTTGAATAGCCACGAGTACAGACTCTGCTGTGTCGCGTTGTCTTGAATAGCCACGAGTACAGACTCTGCTGTGTCGCGTTGTCTTGAATAGCCACGAGTACAGACTCTGCTGTGTCGCGTTGTCTTCAATAGCCACGAGTACAGACTCTGCTGTGTCGCGTTGTCTTCAATAGCCACGAGTACAGACTCTGCTGTGTCGCGTTGTCTTGAATAGCCACGAGTACAGACTCTGCTGTGTCGCGTTGTCTTGAATAGCCACGAATACAGACTCTGCTGTATCGCGTTGTCTTGAATAGCCACGAGTACAGACTCTGCTGTGTCGCGTTGTCTTGAATAGCCACGAGTACAGACTCTGTTGTGTCGCGTTGTCTCACAGACTCTTATTACGAACCAGTCTACAACCATGTTAACAGTTTCTAAATATTTTTTATTTAATTCACGGCTTTATAACATCTTTGGGGAATAATGGAAAGATCCGTTGGAAATATGATATTTCGTATACTTTACAGTAGAATACGTAAATATATTTACCATGCATGCTATATGATGAGCTTAGCCCTTAACCCTTTTACCACTGAAGCCCTTTTTTATGTGCTGAATGCCATAGCATTCAGCACATAAAAACGGGCTTCAGTGGTGAAAGGGTTAAACCCAGAATTATTTTTGTATAGACCATGCATGGAGACCGGAGTGTTTTTCCAATGTAAAATCGTCATAAACGTCCTAGTTAGCTCCATTCTGACCTCAGAGATTATATCTTTGATACCACACGGTAATTTCGCCGTATGCACGCATGGCGATTGACCAGATCTATCAGCAGTTAGTGAGCGTTACCACGTGATTTTATAACCATTCCTATAACCACGGGACTATTTTGGTGTTCACTTCAACTCATTACTTATCCTTTTTTCAATATTTAATTTGATTTTAGAGTTTGTTACAGGTAAGGGCTATTTATTCTGTTTAGTAGTGGATAAATTGAACCAGCACAATTCGCATGTCATTCAGTAATTTATATTAGCCTGTGTTTTGAAGCCGATTGTAAATTCTGTCAGAAAAACGTAAACATGGACCTTCTCACAGCAGCGCGTAGGCAGAAAAAGTAATCCATTGAATGTTTTCTATTTCTATGTGAATATAAACTCATATGTGGCGGAGTAGTGGTGTTTTATATTTGCCATATATATTCAGGACACTCAAGCGTGTTTATAAGCCTGCAGTTGTTATATCAACAAAACTGCTCAAAATGAGCAGTTTTTGTCGAAACATGGCGTGTGGTTACAGAGAGAGAGCGGGGTTGACCTGAGCGACATCTATGTGTGGAGAATGAGTTAGCTCGTGTTGATTCATTTGGATACCTATTTTATGGTTATATGTCCGTTATAAATATGTTTATTATTACGGTGTGGGGATCGACTTTAGACGTCAGAATCTGACGTCTACGGACGTCAGATTCTGACGACCAAAGTAAGGGTTAATTTCCACACGTAAAAAAATCAACCAGTGCTGCTGCAGTTTTAGAAACAAAAAAGCTGCATTCATTTGTATGCGGTGATGGGGAATTAAAGCACACTCCTGGTATTCAGGGTAGACCATTATCATTAGGGTCTTACTTGGGACACGCGCTATATGTTTTACACCGCACGAAAAATGAACAACTGTTGTATTTGATCACATGGCTACCAGATAATGTTCCGCTCGATCAATAACTTTTAACAGTGCTGTTGACAGTCCGGTGCGATATGAACTGATATCGATTTAAGCCTCGATCGCACTACAAACCACAGGATACAATATTATATCGTCACAGACATGACTAGAAGTCAAAGTGGTGTATGTGCCACTCAAGTGAGTGGCACATACAGTACTTTGACTTCTAGAGGATGATATCATAGCAGCGTTTCGTTTTCTCACGTTTTTTTCACACAAATGGCATACTGCGCCAAGAAACTCAACATGCTCAACAACCGACAACGGCATACTCCTGACCCTCACAATGAAATGTGAGGTACATCTCGTCGCCTCAGAGCTAAATGATCCTATCTGCCACTCTAGCGAGTGTCAGATACGATCATTTAGCTCCGAGGCGACGATCTGTTCATACTGATAGGATGAGTCTCAAATTTACACATAACCAATATTTACACAATACTGTACATCACATCTCAAGAGCTTGTAAGAAGCTACGTTGTTATTAAAATGGGCGAAGTCGGTCAAGCATCAGGACAACGGCATCATTTCCCATTGTTTTCTGACATAGGAATACTAATCATGCTAATGATATACAGCTATGGATTTCGTCGGAAATCCTTTAGACATGTTAGAGCTGACCCACACATTGTGACCTGGTGACGTCGTGACCCGACTTGGTTCATATCTAATCATCTCACAAATTAATTTCATTTTACTCCTCGTTACTCAACGGTTTCCCTGATGACTATATTTGATTGGCTTGCTAAAAAACAGTCACAATGTGCCGAATGTTGGTCATAATAAAATAGTGGCAATGCATATACTCTGATAATACAATGTTCCAAACTGATCAAAAGTATGAAGTGTAGAATGCCGTCTATATCCGTATAATTATGATATAATTAGCATGATTATGGTCATGTGCAAAATAAACATCCCATACAGTACATATATTTCGAAAGAATAGCATAGTCCCGACTTGAGCTTCCTCTTTTCTCTATATTATGATACAAAGTCCAAACTTAAAGCCCCAAAACCCTCACTAAGTCACTCATGTATTAGCATGGAATATATCTGAATATATACATGTATAATCATGAAAATACATAGACATAGAGCCTAAATATGATAAATGCAGTTCCATTTATATTATGTATGACAAGTTGTCCTCGGTTTGGTGCAGAACATTCCATACCTTCAACTCACTATAACATTATTTAGATTCGATGGTGTATTTAAAAATCGTGATCCACCAGGCCTTCAACATGTTCAACATGTCTAATCTGTGGCCTTCTACATGTACTAGGACCGAACGGAATTTATATAATTGTGATACTCAATCAATCAATTAATAAAACTTCTATAGCGCCTAAATCCTCAGCGGACCGAGCTCAGAGGCGCACAAATTCTTACATGATCATGTGTGAAAATCCAGACCAAAGTCGGTTTGTCAACAGGGAGCCGGGCTACCGATGAGCTACGGTGGGATTCGAAAGCAAGATAAAATAGGTGAAATTTAAGTAATTTCCGGAATGGTAAATGTTTGGGCATTACGTATGGGCACAAAAATGAATCGGGCTTTAGGCCACCTTTGTGCACATATAAGCTAAACATATAGGCCAGGAGAACCTCCTGAGGATGGTGAGATGATTGAGATGACACTGTCCCCCAGACACAGGATTCGAAATTCTAACCCTGGCGGTCTGAGGCCGAGCACGCTACCTCTCGGTCACGGAGGCTCCCCACAATATTGACTTTCACACGTGGATGGGGAAGAAACATTTTTTGTTTCTTTCAAACCGCCGAGACCGGGAACCGAACCCTGAACTCTGGCTTGAAAGGCAGCGGTGCTAACCGCTACCCTAGGACCCCCGCCCTACGTATGGGCACAGGCAAAGCGTTCCATAAGGCTGGGCCAGATAGTAAAGCGATCTATGTGTGGACAGTTCGTGATGTATAAATGGTGCAGGACAAACTGATCCAGTTAAACGACCAATAATCGTAATAGGATTGACAGCTTGACAACGCACTGAACACTTTTAGTGATCCTGTAGCATATACGTGTACATGTATGTGTGCCATGCTCCTTGACCATGATGTTGTCAATTGTATGACTTGTATATTAACAGCAAATATTAATCATGTTAACCTCTTGAGTGGCACTATGACAACTTAAGTCGTCGACATACTTTTGTCGCTCCCCTGTGCCGCAATGACGACTTAAGTCGTCATTTGTCAAGTATTTACCAATAGCCCCCCTGGCACGAGTAGACCCCCTAATTCATTTATGTCTGCCTCAGAGTAGAGGGTGGGGAATTTGCGGGGATTCCCTGTTTAGCGTCACATGATCACTGCATTGGTCATATGACCACACAGCGATCACGTGATACACTTTTTTCCTCCTTGATATGCTTATTTGCATAAATTCATGGCTTCTGCCGGCCATCTTGAATTTTTAACTTTTGACAGGATATTCCTAGAATCTTATGTAATACATCATATTTTGACTAATTTGAGTACACTGATTCCATTGGCATGGTTATTTTTACCATTCAAGGTCATCTGAAGGTCCGAAACTATATGGCCACCAAAAACCAGGAAATACATGGAAACTGTAAAAAGTGTTTCTATTCAATACTGTATCTGCTTTGCCCTTGAAATGACCTTTATATGACCTTGTCTTGGCCCTGGAGTAGAATCCCAGTAAAGGGCAACCCCAAACCATGTCTCCTTTATTACCCAGGTGTGGGTGCCTCAGGTGTTTTGTGACTTGAAGCCCATGTTCTACAAAGACTCCAATTGATCTCATTTTGCACTTTTTTTAGCGCTGGTACATGGTGTGATATAAGAGGGGACGGGTAATACAAGAGTGGGGTAATACCCCTCCAAGCCACATATAGTCACTGTACCCCCTGGGGTGCGTGTTGAAAGGCTTCCCAGCCACACTATGACAACTGCAGCCTTGTGGAACACTCCTTTGCAACAAAAAACATATGGAAGCTGTAAAAATATGTTTTTATTCAATATTATAGCTGCTTTGACCTTGCAATGACCTAGATATGATCTTGATCTGACCCTGCAGTAGAACCTCAGAAAAGGGCAACCCCAACCCATGTCACCTTTAGTACCCAGGTGTGGCTGCCTCAGATGCTTTGTGACTTCAAGCCCATGTTCCACAAGACGCCAATTGACAACTTTTTGCATTGATTTAAGTGTTGGTGGAGGGTGTGATATAAGAGGGGACGGGGGGATATAAGAGTGGGGTATTGCCCTTTCAAGCCATATCATATTCAGTGTACCCCATAGGATTCGTGCTGGAAAAATTCCCAGCCACAATATGTCAGTTGCAGCCTTGTGGAACACTCCTTTGTAACACAAAACTGTAAAAAATGTTTTTTCTTCAATATTTTAGCTTCTTTGATCTTCAAATGACCTTGACATGACCTTGACATAACCTTGGGGTAGTACCCATGTAAAGTCTAACATCAATCCAAGTCAGTTTGTAGCCAGGTGTGGGCCCATCAACTGTGGGCAAAGCTAATTCACATGGAAGATTGTTCCCCTAAAATTCTCTGTGTTGGCCTTATGTGGCGTGGTACAGGGGAGCAAAATAGGCCTGGCACTCAAGAAGTTAATAGGATATATGCAATATGAGAATAGTGTGTGTAAAATTGCATTACACTTGGTTGGGTATTGACTGAGAAATCAGCGAAATTCATAAAATGTTGTCAATTGATTGATTGATTGATTGATTGATTGATTGATTGATTGATCGATCGATTGATTGATTGATTGATTGATTGATTGATTGATTGATTGATTGATTGATTGATTGATTGATTGATTGATTGATTGATTGATTGATTGATTGATTGATTGATGAATGGATGGATGGATGGATGGATGGATGGATGGATGGATGGATGGATGGATGGATGGATGGATGGATGGATGGATGGATGGATGGATGGATGGATGGATGGATGGATGGATGGATGGATGGATGGATTAATGGTTTGGTGGATCGGTGGATTGATTGATTGATCGAATGAATGAATAAATAAATACATGGGACTTTTAGGCCACCTTTGTGCACATATTGCATTAAACATGTTAAACTGGGCCAGTAGTCATGGTAGTAGGTAGGTTTAGTGCCCAAAATAGTGTGTGTACCTCAGATCATGATGCAAATATTTCCTTTGGCATAATATAAAGTGAGGTTCATAAAAAAATATATCCAAAGACATATTACATCTACAACAAGAATGATCAGCAATGAAATTGGGTCGCTTTTTCATGTTGTTCTTTGACAACAGCTTCTTGTGATTGAAATAAAATGAAATGAATCGGGCTTTAGGCCACCTTTGTGCACATATAGGCTAAACTGGGCCAGGAGAACCTCCTTAGGATGGTGAGGTGAATGAGATGAAACTGTCCTCTAAACACAGGATTCGAAATTCGAGCCCTGGCGTTCTGAGGCCGAGCACGCTACCTCTCGGTCACGGAGGCTCCCCACAATACTGAGTTTCACACGTGGATGGAGAAGAAACATTTTTGTTTCTTTCAAACCGCCGAGACCGGGAACCGAACCACGAACTCTAGCGTGAAAGGCAGCGGTGCTAACCACTACCCTAGGGCCCCCGCCCTTCTTGTGATTGAACGAGAATGACCTTGGATTATTTGCCCTTTATTGGAGCATTTAATATATCTTCTTGTGACATAATTCTATTTCAATTTAACATGTTTAATTCTACGCAACTCACTTGATTCTTGCTTTAAGAATAGATGAGTCCAGATTTATGAATTTGAGCCAAGAATTAACTTGGGATTGTGTTGAGCATAGCTGTTCTTTGATCTATAACACACATACACCGCCCTCGAAAAATATGGATCCACCACACGCATTATGCACACTAAAGTGACAAATAGCCTGAAATTTGGCAACGGTATGTAACTGGTATCCGTTAACAGTTAACATAATGTGCAAGGAAATATTGGCAAACATCATTTTTCCCCAAAATAGGGCAGCAAAAAATGGTAGTAATAAAATAATGGTAGTAAAAAAAGTCTAATCTAATCACTCATTTTTACTATGGTCTAAGAACGTATGGATTCAAGCTCTGATCATTTTGCACAGACTGGCAAAATATATATTTTCAGACAGCTTCATAGATCAGCAATACAGGTCACTTTATAAAACGTTTATAATGAGTGACTATTCATGAAAACATTGTCCAACACAGTACATCAATTTCATTGTAGAGGTGAATCCATATTTTTTTTAGGGCGGTTTTTATTGTTATTTGGTTGGTCAGTATAAAATACTGATCATAGACTTTTTTATCGAAATATAAAGCACATCCAGTGTTCTTCAGATGTGTGTGAACAACAATTGATGCAATAATAAGCTTTGAATCTAGTGAGTGGTGAGACCTGCTGTCCAACCACTGCAATCAAGCCATAAACGTCACTAGATATAGTCCATAACATGTTTTCTGTGAGCATTGTCTCAAGTATCACTGAGAAAGACAAGACTATCTGTCTGTCTGAGGAAATTGTCATTAACGTTTTTGGCCAGTGAAATAGTTAGAGACTGCATAACATTGCCTTAGTTAAGCTGATAGGACGCCCGGATATATCGACTTTCGTATAAAAAATGAATTTGTAAAAAAATGTATTGCATATCGTATTGTAACTATTATTAACAGTTGTCCTCATATTATAAAAGATAAATTATATACACACAGTCTCTCTGGTTTAATGATCTATATGAAACGTTTTTTTATTGAAAATTATTCAAATAACTGTAATTTGGTCAATTGTTTTGTTTGCTCACATGTGTAGTTTTTTGTACTATGAACACACTATAGCTAATTAGCTACATTTGCTGTAATGTACTTTTCTTAAGTCAATTATTTCTATACATATATATATATATATATTATTTTTTTAGGTGGCTTCTACGCTAGCGACCTAAAGTCTATGTAGAAGTCTCCTGGTTTTCTGCATTTTTTGTTTTTTTGTTGTTGTTTTGATGTTTCTTTGTATGATGTAGAAAATCGAATAAATTTGTCTGAGTCTGAGTCTGAGTCTGATGATATTGATGGTGTATTTCGCTAGAAGTTTTCACTGTAGTTGATTTTAATAATTGTGCAGGTGGCATTCCGGTACAATGCATCATAAAATGACTGCTATTCAAGAACTAAATATCCAGAACGTGATCATTTGACAAGGATATATCTGAGTCTATAGTTCTTTTCCGACAAGGGGAGATATTTCACGTGTGTCTGGTTTGTTCATTCCCACTAGATTTAGGATGTCAACAGGGTCAATACAATTATGCATGGTGGTCAGAATATAACTATTTTTGAATGGTGATGCATGTTTATCATGTTTATGTTGTTTACCATGTTTCCAGGGGCAGATGTTGTTATGGTTTATGATAGGATTGCGCAATATTATCAAAAACCCCTGCTGTGCAAAACCTCTTGACGGCCTGAAGTGGAACTACAGCACCTGTCTGCTCTCAGTGCGCGATTACTGTATTCTCATCCGATCGTATGACACACATAATAAGACTCGCATATACCATGAATACTTGACTTGCAGTAATATAAGATGCACTGCCAGTTTGAAGGTGCAGCTCAACATGCTCAAGTGCAACATTATAAGTCTTATTTGACGTGAAACACTATCAGGTGTTTAGCATGTTTAGCCCACAGCCTACCCAGCAAACACAAAACATTTGTATAACATTTATACAATGTTGGACCAACGTCGAGGACTGTATATATCATCCCCATAACCATAACGTCTGTCCATCTGTCCGCGTTTCCTTGTTTTTATTTGATTGTTAAGAAATTTAGTAAATATGCTCACCATTTAAACCTGTTGAACGTGTTTGGCGGGGGCGCTGGCGAATTGGTTAACATGGTTAAAGCTGCCTGCTTGGAAAGTCGGAAATGGCGGGTTGGAACCCGCTCTGGCATTCACGTTTCAAAGAAAGAAATAGTTTTTTCCCCGCTCACTCGTAAAGATGTAAAGTATGGTTGGTGATCTGAAAATATACTTAATAGAATGCCTGATGATGGTGTACGTCTGACCCAAATACGGCCTAAGTTTTAATGTCAAACAATGTGTTTTCGCCTTCTTAGGTGATTACTGGGAGTTTGTAACAATGGGCTATAAATCTTGAAATTTAGTGTTTTTAAAAAGGGTGGTTAGGACCAACACCGCCCCCCCCCCCCCTCCCTATGTATCCATAACTGTGATGTGGACTCAATGTTGGTTTGTAGTGGGCACTCTGTGACCCTGGTACAATACACAGTCAGTCCAATGACGACGCCGGCAACATTATTTCCCGATTTGACACCCGATGTTTCAGATCCATATGCCGGATATATCCTACCATATGTAGACAGCTGATAACCACGATAAACAGAAAACCACATCGTCAGGGCCTAGCATACCACTATTGACATCAGTAAACATGGTAAAGGTTGGGGAGCATGGTGGTAAAGTGAAGTAAAGTGACATTTATTACGACGCAGCAGTTTGATACTCATGTTATCATGGCTGTTATTTTTATTATAAAATACCATATACCTGTATAATGCTTGCTTGACAATGATACCCCCCCCCCCCCCCCTCCAACGTAAACTAAGGATCACAGGGAATGTGGCGATAATCATGATAATACATGTACTTTCTGATTGTCAGTATTAGCCCTTTAGCCGCCAAATCATTCAATCTGAATTTTCACCCACTTGAAATTGTGTCTCGCTGACGCGATCCACAACTTCAAGTGAGTGAAAATTATTCAGATTTGACAAAATGGAGGTCAACTGTTTTCAAATATTGCTGATTTATGTCATATTTTAACTTTAACATGTTTAAAAGGTGGTACTTAATGTGCTAATAAAAAATGAAAACCCGAATATATGCGACACCGGCGGTTAAAGGGTTATACTTTTGTATTACAGTATTTGCTCGGCAGGAGGGGCAGGGGGGGAGGGGGGATGGTGGTACATTATCAGGTTATAATTATACAGTGCATAATAATTATAAAATAGAAAATAGTGTAAATATATGTACAGGTATTAAATGCTTTAACTGTTTAAAGTAATTAAAAAAAATATACATGACGTTAATGATACTATACATGATAGATAATTATAATATATGTCTTTCGCACCATCATGTATATCTACATGATATATGTAGTTTGTTTTGTTCGTTGTTGTCATAAAAAAATATTTTTTCATGTATTGATAAGCCCAAGTGCATTAGTACATGTGCCCATATACCATGTTAATGGAAATGACAAAAAGGTAAAATGTATTTAATTGCTACCGGCTATGACGATGGCCTGAAAAAATCCTTGCTTAAAGCAAATCGGCTCATCGCTTCTTAATATACAATATTTTATAACATAAAAGTGCAATATTGGCATTGAACTCCTACTATACGATAATTTGAATTTATCAGAACGTGCACGAATGTATGTCAGGTATATTTCTGAGAGGTTATCTCATGGACATACACTCACTTAAGTACACAACCAACACCAGACCTGTAGACGTTAGTCATACCGCTGTTATGTAGTAAGTTTATGTCATAACACAGCTGTGGTATGGTGGCACGGCTGCGGCAACACTGCATTACTAATCTGTTAACATGGTTGGGGCGGGGGCCCTAGGGTAGTGGTTAGCACCGCTGCCTTTCACGCCAGAGTTCGGGGTTTGGTTCCCGTTCTTGCCGGTTTGAAAGAAACAAAAATGTTTCTTCCCCATCCACGTGTGAAAGTCAGTATTGTGGGGAGCCTCCATGACCGAGAGGTAGCGCGCTCGGCCTTGGACCGCCAGTGCTCGAATTTCGAATTATGTGTCTGGAGGACAGTGTCATCTCAATCATCTGACCATCCTCAAGAGGTTCTCCTGGCCCAGTTTAGCCTATATGTTAACATGGTTAATACCACATACAACATATTACTGCAAACCAGAACATAATAGTAGAGCTGTTAAGCTCAGATATCAAAAGGATTGTGCAAAAGTTCATAAAAGCATGAAATTGTCCACATAACATCTTAGGGGTTTATTGAACATTTTCAGATGTGGAACCACCTTGAGGGTCTTACCTGTTGACCTTGGGTGACCTTTAAAGTCTACGTCAAATATCAACATACCACTCACGTCATATATCAGTATATAGCTATAAGATACTTGTTATGATAAGTTATAGCCTTAAAATACCTGAATACCTTTGTAACATCTAAGTGGTTTTCCTTACGTTGACCTTAAAGGCTACATTCAAGGCATGTGGCTGTTGCATTAATTTACTACTTTTGAAGGGAGATACTAGACACCAAATCACTGTAAACACTATAGTCTACAACAATTATCCAGGGGAAGATGCTGCCTCCACTATAATCTTCGCAGAGATTGCCAGCGGCTTACCCTGGTTCTCACACTCAACAGCGGTGCCAATGCAGCCATCCTGGTCCTTTGTCCAGCCTCAGTCCACTAGATATGGCAGACGTTGGGCAGGTGGCCTGGAACAATGGTTGACAGTGTTGAAAGTGTTTTCTTGTAGAGCTGCCTTTATCGGAGGATTCTTTCCAATTGCCTCAGATTAGCTGGTGAACATCTCTTTCTTAGCTGCATTGGTGTGACCTAGGTAACTCTTTCCGTCGTACATCAGGATGACGAATCTCTTAACGCGTGACTCACTTTTCTCAGAGATATGTGTGGTGCTCAGCTCCTGAATAACATCAGTAGCCTCAGATCATACAGTCGATACATCAATAGCCTCAGAACATACAGTGATACATACGTGGTATCTTATATCCCATCTTCCACTGTATCACACCCAGTGCATGCGTGGAAGAGGGGCAAGACAGGCTGTGCTCATTGCATGAGCAATTTCACGAACAACAGCTATGAAACGGATATTTGAGCCAGTTCTAAATGCCTGTAATGCCCACTGTTGCACCCAAACATAACACAGATGCTCCCCGAGTGGCATATATTTCATTCCCACCACCTGCTGCAAGTGTGACGGGCTGTTCTAATCAACCTGTAAAACATATTTCTAGTTATCTGGGAGCTTTGCTGATAGCTGAACTCTTGGCCAGTTACTTTTCCTTCCTCCATTGCGGTGAAGGAAACTGTTCCATCCTTGATTTTATATTGTGTCCCAAACCAGAAAGTCATTAGTGTCTTCCCACAAAAAGTGTTTTCCCATCTATCATATAATGCCGTGAGGCTGACTGCACCCCTGGATATTGTTCATGGTGTCTCCCTGCTCCCTTGTGACGGTGTTCTTCAGCTACAATGATTTCCTCTCACTCTTGACAACTTCAGGCCAGCCACCACTAGCGCCTCCAAGCTGCAGGATATTATGTTAATCCAATAATCAGTACTCCTTTGACTACACAATTTAACTGCTCGTGGCAATGGTCAATTGCGATGGCTGAGATGCTTGCGATACTTTGTAAACCACAGACTGTCGGGTGCTTTCGTTACGGTGACACAGATTTGCATAGTTAGTACGATCAAATGCAAACATCCAGTGTTTACTGGTACAGGCTGTGATGTGACCTGATGAACAGTACTTAAAGACAGCCAGTACCTATAGTCTAACTGGATAATCTGACTGGATCTGTCGGTAGGATAAGGCAAAGAAACATTTTGTTTCAAGACATGCAAGTTTTTTGACAAATTTGTGTATCCAATACCCCTGTTTTCTGGGTCAGTACTAGTTGGACACTGTGGATGTTCCTGTGTTTTTCTGGCACATAATTCACGTAGAAGTACAGTTCCCAGTCAGTGGTGGATACCTGTTCATGCTGTTGGTGTTGCTATGTTTGGTCATACTGAAAACATGTTTTCTAATAGTTTGAAGCAGTGGGCATAGAGGTCAAGGTTATACTGCTATTACCAAGTAGAGCTACGAGAAACAGAAATCAGCATAATGAAGATGCATCAATAGCATACAAGAAGGTGCTCCTTTTCAAATTTGCGGAAGCAGGTGAAGCTGATGAAATATACATGGTCTACATAGACCGGGCAGGTTACATTACCAGCATAATCACATTTTCTACAATTCATCACCAAAATTAGAATATGTTGGGCTAGTGTTATGCCGGCGACTACTAATCCTATGTCATTAGCTCTAAGAGTATAGTAGTCTAATGTACTGTTTTGTAGTAACCACATTTGTCTGTAATCATGGTAATAAGTGATACTATCAGCAAAATGAAGTTATGAACTTATTTTCAATTGCCAGTGTGAAAAACACAAAATAAAAATGACCTATTAAAAGCTCCTCAATATAGTGGAAACAAGGCAGTCAGCAAGGAACTGTAAACCTCCACTGCATGATCCGAATCGTAATCTGGCGCGATCCGAATAGAATTCTGGATCGTGGATACGGATCGTAATGCGGATCATCCACAAAATGTAATTGTTTGTTCCTTGTTTCGATACACACCTCTGATACAATTTTCATGCAAATCCGTTCATTACCGGGTAAGTAATCCTAGTGACAAACAGACAGACAAACAAACAAACAAACAAACAAACACGACATAAAACATAACCTCCTTTGGCGTAGGTAAGTAGGGAAACGTTGCCTGAACACTAACATCTAGGTCCTACATCATGTACATGGTAACAGTGTGAAAGTGATATTAGACGATGCAAACACGGAAAGTACACAAATATGTCTACAATTTTCTCATATTTGACCTTCAAGGTCAATCAAAGTCAATATTAGGCCTACATAAAAACACAAATATTACTAATACTATTTTTAATCAGTTGGTTAAAAAGGCTACAAAATATCGATATAATGGATAAAACTAAACTTATAATAGTTTAAACTTGTAACAATATGCATTGACCTAGACTTAAAATTTGAGGACCTCTCAAGGTCATCCGAAAACAGACTGAAGGTGGTTCCACATCTAAATAGATGCTGGAAGGCATAGAGATGATGTGTGGAAAATGTCATGCTTTTATGAACTTTTGCACAATGGTTTTGCTATCTGCTCTACTATAACAAAGCCCACAGCCCGATAACCTGATAACTACTATACTGGATTAATTTTGATGATATCATCACAGCTAACACGATTATGACGATAATTATGTCGACTATTTAGTTTCATACCCAGAAAACACAAAATATTTGCATAACATTGTATAATGTTAAACCAACGTCGAAGACGTTGGGCCGACGTTGTACAAATGTTATACACATTTTTTGTGTTTAGGCCTACAGGGATAGGCTCGTGGTGCCATTTTTATGTTCGATAAGCGTTTTTAGGCACCGTTGTTATACCAGAATATTGCTATTATTTCTGATTTATATGTAGGTTTGCTAGGCCTCTAACATGTCTAATCATCAGATCATGGTAATGTAGAATGGCGGATAAATGATTGTTCACAACAGTTTTTTTAAAGAACTTTGGTTTCATGTTGGACCACCGTTTAAATCAACAATGTTTCTTGGTGTTTACCATGTTTACGATGATAGTGTGGATAAGCACGTGTACTGTGTTATTATAGACAGATTGCGGAGATGTACACGTGTGGCATTCTCCGGCCAACGAGCCAACATTGGGTCAATATCTCGTATCTACTTACCACATTGCTTATCATTTTCATAAACATAATAAAGTATTACATTAATAATTATTTTAACTTAAATAGCACTGTAGGCCTATACCAATCATGGTAACAAAAGGAGCTAATCCCGTGCTTATTATAAGGACCCACTTTAGCATGTTTAGCTATGAATAAATTTATAGAATGATAACCTGATAACGTGATAACCAAGATAACTAAACTTACAAAATAAATATTATTATGGCAGTCTGGCAACTGATAAGTGACTGCCGATGGATTCCAGTGATGAATAACACATTATCAATATGACTAACAATCTGTAATATTATTGGTAATCACAGAAATGTATGCCTATAACTATGATAACCTGGTAACATTTATAATATAAAAATGTCCCTTTCAAAATCACGGATCACGATAATGCTAAAAGATGATACTCACTCAAATGTTTCGTAGTCATCTCCTTTGAACACACGTTTTCGCACAACTCTGGGTACAAAATCCACATAACCAAGTTTGACCCCTTTTGGAATGAATGCCCCTTGAGGGGTGACAGCGGGGGAGGGCCAGCACACTGGTGGGGGTGCGTCTGTAGCGGGGTTAGATAGGGTGGAATAAGGCGGGGGTGCCTCCTCCTGACTGGGGGGTGCAGAGGGTACCGATGGGGCTGAGGGGGTGGCGGCACCCCCCACGGCGCCCGCCTCCATACTCAGCTGTTCGTGAAGGCTCTGATGATGATGACGACTTCTGTGATGATGACGGCGATGATGAGAGGGTGTACTGTCGTGACTGCTGTCACTGTCGCTGCTGCTGTCGCTACTAATGTTGGCGATGTGGCGGCACTGGCAGCTGTGTCACCACAGCCGACGTATGCCTGTCTAAATACAAACAAAATAGCACGGCGGCCCGCACGTCAGCCGCAGTACCCGGGCAGTGTGTACAACTGTCACAATGTCAGATCACAACGCACATGGTGTGAACAACACCAATATAACCATAATAGCACACCGGCTACATGACTGTACCAGTCAAATCAGGTCAAATCCGGCATGGTGGGCACACTGGTAAATCAACACTCCCTGTTTTCAAGCCGACCGTCCGATCTCGGTACAAGGACAACAGTGAAATGGCCCGCGAACACAGATGGCAGATGACAGCCTGCAGTGATGCAGCAGCCGGCAGGCGTACAGCCGATGTACACCCCTCACTGACAGATGTACACAAAGAGTCCTGCCACGGAACAGCGGCAGTCCGAAGCAAAGACACGGGCATACAAGTCTGTGGATGTACACCAGATGAGCGCACACTGATGACTGGGTGTGCACAGGAGGCCGTGGTCTTTAGTGCCTGCAGAATCTGCCAGCCAGCCAGCCAGCCAGTCGTGGATCAATTGCTGCTAGGACTCGCTGGCTGGGCCAATGCAGAAGGGCTGCGATCTATAGGCAGGCAGTCCCATCTAAAACAAGAGTGTGTGCCTATACCGGCTATGTGTTGCGTCAACGTCGGGGACGTTTGCGCAACACCCGCCCAATATTGCGTATATTTGTGAATCCCGCGGACAGGAGACTTTGGAATGGCACATAACGCACACCCTCCTGAATCGATGTCCTCCTGTATTCTCACTGTGGCGATGCAAGATAAAGGGAGTTTCCCTCCTGACCAGGAGAAAAAAACAAGTGGTCGATTCTACGTCAGAACAACGCCTTGTGACGTCGAGGGCGTTAATAGTTAGGCTGCAGGCATACACTGCTTATACAGTTTGGAAAATGTATGGCCCTATCCGACTTTGTTGCTCTTATGCATGAATATACCGAAACATGGCATATTATCTCTAGTAGGCCTAGGCTTATCTGCTTATAGGGCGTACATGCTATAAGCCTACGTGGGCCTACTTTATTCGAAATGAATTTCCTTGTTTCTTCTTTTTTATGATTTATACCAGTAAGGCCTATTTCGCAAGTGTTGAAACGACGTGTAGTGTAAGTCGATATAACGACTAATAGGCCTATGTCGTTAAAACAAATTAGTATAAGTCGATATAACGACCTATAAGTCATTAAATCGACTTAGTATAAGTCAATATAATGATTAAATATCTTCTCATATTCGTCCTCTTTCTCCTGCTTCTCCTCCTTATTCTTCGTCCACGTCCTCCTACTTCTCCTTCCACTACTTTTGCTCCTTCTACTCTCTCTCACCATCCTTCTCCCTCCTTGTCGTCCTCTTCATCCTACTCTAGCTCCTCCTCGTGCTACTAATCTTCCCCTTCTATCTTTGTCATCCTCTCGTTTGACTTTTGTTCCTACTCCTACTCCCGCTTGTCCTTCTCCCCTTCATCATCTTCCTCTTCTTTGTCATCCTGCTCCTCCTCCACCTCGTCATATCACTACTTCGTCCCCTTAGATATAAAAGGGTGTATCTGCCACTTTACAAAGTGGCAGATACACCCTTTCATATCTAAGGGGACGACTTGTCCTTCGCTTACCTTCTCCTTTTCCTCCTCTTCCTCCTATCAAGTCCTCTTCTTCAATCTCCTTATCTGTTTTCTCTGCTCCCCATCCTCCGTCTCTTATTCTTCCCTACTCGGGCCTCTTGTCGTCCTTATCAAAAATGCATAATATTTTTCCTGGTATTATCCATAAATGTATGACAAAGTGTAGAAGGCATTCAGCTATTTTTTAATATGATATTATGTTAATTTTAAATGACAAATGAGGTAAAATTCAAGAATTTAATATACGGTTCACTATAACCATGTAGTCACGTTAAATGTGTGTGGTGTCACTGTACAATAATCATGATAATAGGGAAAACATTTTTTTTCGCAATTATGATTTGTTGTTTTTAGAATTGTTCTACCTTGCTAATTGAAATTGCATCTAGGCCTATATGGCAAATAATGTAGAACTACATTTAAAGTGCTGAATGCTGAAAAAATCGTTGCTATTTTGCTATGTTTGAAATGTGACGTGACACACCGAAATCATGCGAAAGGCGGTCTAAAACTCCCGGAGTTACAGTAAAATAAATACATTTGGATTTTTTTGAGTAAATGCGTCTCGAAGATCTAGTGTATACAGGTATATGTCAAACATAGTATAGGCCTACTAGTAATCACCATTTTCCATTCAGCAAAATAAGCAGACCATAGTTTTCGGGCGAATTCTAACACACAGCTACTATAAATTTTGTAAAATAGTATCTTGTCCTCTTTGTTATACACAAATCATTTTAAAAATCAGCCACCCGTATAAGGCTGGAGAAAAATTCCTTTTTTCAGTTTTTGCCGGATGAAAACATAATTTCGCAGCAAAATGGCTTCAAAACTATAAATCAAATATAATGAACATTTAAAAATTAATTTATTCATGAAAAATCGTGATTTTTCCATGCTTCATAAATTACTACTATGTTTGGCAAATATCATTGTTGGAAACGTGAATATGTACCAATATGCCAAATACTAATATACAAAGAAGCTAATGTTATTTTGGTGGTGACCTCTCACTATACGATGCATTTTATTTTAAATCATTATATTTTTTCTTTGTTTTAAATGAACGCGCGCATTTTAGATTGAAGGCCGCGCATTACCAAAAATTTTTTTTTCCTAAATGTTTTTTCCCGCCCTCCCACATTAGATTTTTAGTGGGTGTAATAAGCTCGACATTTTGACCTGATAGTTTAAAAAAATGATAAAGCTGTCAAAATTGGAGGACATGTACTTCAATATATTGTCTTTAATATTAGGATGGGAGCCCTCTGAAAAAAAATTGTGAAAAAAGTGTTTGCTCTGTTTATGTTGGTGGGGTCTATAAAGTGTAATCGTGGACAGCTGTACACCGCGAAGCTGTGGGCGTGGATTGTGAAATCAGTTTGAACAGGGAAATCAATGTTTGTTATCATGGCGGTGCGTGAGTGCGATCTACACACTAATTTTGACAACATTCCCACAAAATCTTAACGACGTAGCTGAAAACAAGCTTAAAATGGCTAAGTATAGGTAAAATGTTACTGATTCTAACGAATCTATTTTTGACTTAGGGCCAATTGGGGCCAAGCCTTAGCCGTGAGCGCCCATAGGAATCACTACACGTTTTTGTACCGTCGCAATCTGTGACTCAAACCTTTAGTTTCAGATACAGTTTGGGCTATACGAAATTGAGCTCGCAAGCTACATTATATTGAGCGAATAGATCACTTTCGTGATAACAGTGTCAAAGCCCACATACACGTAACTCAATATATCTTTTATCGTTTTATTCTAATTTTCTTTTTTAACTTATGGAGTGTATGAGCATGGTGAATTAAACAAAAATGGAGTAAATTATTATAATATATAGGGCCTACATGTATCATGTCATATAGTTCAAATTTGAATAGTTACTACATAAAATCACATCTAGCTTAAAGAGAAGCAGGGATACATTTTATTCATAATAGGCCCCAACAAAACAACGTCTTTCTCGCTTCTTTTTTAAAGAGTTGAATATTATCATTACACTGATTAGGCACATTGGTAATATTTTTATGCTTATGAAGGAAAATCGTTCAGAGTTATTGATCACAGTTTTGACATATTTGGTCCCGTTGTGCGCCTCACTAATACAGATAAACTTACATAATACAACAATTTCATGTATCATACAATACCATGTATTTGGCAAAAAAAAGGGATGGATAAGTCCGCTGTTTTTTGGTTATCATGTGGTCAGCTGCTTCGCCATCTATACATACCCATAATAAGGGAACCATTGTACTACAATATTGTTTTTGTGCTGTTGTATTCGCTGAATAAAAATATGTTTATACCAAATAAACTGGAAAGCATAGAGGATTGAATAAATCACTGAACTTAAAAAAAATACTTAAAACTTAAAAAGTGTTGTATGTATGTCTTAGACATGGTGGGGCTTAATGTCTATGATGTCGTCTATGCATAGGTACATGTATTTTGGATAAATAAAACGTGTAGTTAATGTAATATGAATTGGTCTCATTTTTGTAGCTCCAGGCTTTTGATTTGTTAATAAAAGTTGAGAACATGCTGGAAGCCTGGAGTTAATGATGTGTACCTTTTTACATGTTTCAGTCAAAAAAACATCTAAATAAAGTAAAACTTGTACAAAGCGGATTACCTATTTTTCTTGTACTAAAATTGGCTCGGTACGAACCAATAATCCACCTGCTATGTGATAGTATGTGATAGTATCCAATTTGATTTATCTAATGATAAATGATACATGATTCACATTGTGTTCTGTATTTTCTAACATAATTTTCCTTTTATGTTCACTCGTGATAAATGAAACGAACATAAAAAGTAAATAAATGAATATATTATTCATGTTAACTCTAATGTTGTTGTGTGCATGGTTGCATATGCAGACAAAATATTGTGTAAATATTAATATTGATTTTAGATATGAATCAATCAATTAGAAAATAAACGTTGATATGTTAGTCAATAATTATTATAATATGTGTTACCCCATTGACACGAAATGACACAACTTTCATTGATTATCAGCTAATTGGAAAGTGATATAATATAAACATTAAAACAAAACCACGACTAAAATGTCACTCTGTAGCTGTAACTGGATTTAAAAAACGTCTGGAATCATTGATCTGTTGATAAAGTTTACAGTGTATGTGATAATGATGAAAACTTAAATATTCGGCAACCACAAAGTAACATATCCAGTACGCGCTGCTGAACATGTCAAGTATGAGTACTTTATACTTGACATGATGATACATCCATGGAGATTATTGCAATATATAGTATATTTGATTTTTGGAATAATTGTAAGTCAGCCATTCGTTAGCATGTTTAAGTGATGATTCTCAAATGACTTGGATCATTGTTAGCATTTCAGTTCAATATGTGTATTTATTTAGCCTATCATGTTAAAAAATCTTATGTGTTTTTTACACAATAAAAAACCTACATATTGCCAATAGCTGGCTCACAGTAAACCGTGACAATATGAAGTATATAAGAAATCTGATATCTGGGAAGGACAATTTATAGAAATATCGGGCAGCCAGCTGGAACGAAATATTATAATAGGCAACATTTATAGACCATCGAGAGATACAAATGCAAATTATCATACATTTATCGAAGAACTTAATCCTATTTTTGAATTCGCTAATAATAAAAATTGTGAATGCTCTATTTTAGGTGATTTTAACATAGATCTTCTTAAAACAAACGAGAGACCAATATTCAGTGAATATTTAGATAATATTATATCACACAACTTTTTTCCTAAAATAACTTTACCTACTAGATTTTCTCTCAGAAGGGGTACTCTGATTGATAATGCTTTGTGTAAATGCACTCCTAATATATCTGATGCCACAGCAAGAATTGTACCCTTATTATAGTATTATACCCTTTCTGATCACCACCCTTATTTTATTACATTTAAGTCAATCCGAGCACCCCCCGAAAAACCAAAGTTCATATTCAAAAAAACAACTGATCCAGTATCTGTTCAAAAAATTGTTATTGCTGCTGCTGAAGCGAATATCTACAGTTTAATTAATCTAAACCCTGTAGGTGATCCAAATCAAAACTACAATATAATTAGTGACAAACTTCAAGAGAAATATGAAAAACATCTCCCAGCCAAGTAAGTCAAGTATAACAAACACATACATAAAAATACAAAATGGATTACTGCCGGAATTATAAGGTCAATAAAATTCAGAGATAGCCTAAACCATAGACTAAAGACAACCCCCCGCAATACCATTTTATATCAAATTGTTAAACATAATATTAGTTCTTATAACAAGTTACTACAGAAACTAATACGAAATGCGAAGAAGACATATTATTACTCATGTTTCACTAAATATAAAAATGACTTAAAAAATACTTGGATAACTATAAAAGACATATTGAACAAAAAAAGTAATAATAAACATAATTTTCCTGAACACTTTAAAATAGATAGGAGTACTGTTTCCGATAAAGAGACGATTGCAAATAAGTTTAATCTATTTTTCTGTAACATTGGGCCCAATGTAGTAAATAACATAGGTAATATAGAGCATGGCTCATTCAAAAATTATTTGAATAACTCGTGTTCTGACGTATTGAACTTTAAACCTGTTGAAGAAGCCGATGTAATAAAAATAATCGACAACCTTTCCTCAAAAACTAGCTGTGGTATTGATAAGATTACTACAAAACTACTAAAAACAATCACGCCATATATCACAAAGTCAATAACATTTATTATAAATCAATCTCTTGCAAGTGGAGTTTTTCCAGACAAGTTAAAAATCGCGAAAATTGTCCCGATATTTAAGAAAAATGACCCAACACTTTTGGACAATTACCGTCCCATATCACTACTTCCGGTTTTTTCTAAAATATTTGAGCGTGTCATCTTTGACCAATTACATAATCACTTTAATCTGCACAATTTGTACTTTGAAAGTCAATACGGTTTTAGAAAAAAACATTCTACAGAATCTGCAGTTTTAGAACTTGTACACAAAACCATAAAACATATGGACTCAGGTGACGTACCAATCTCAATTTTCCTAGATCTTTCAAAAGCGTTTGATACTCTCGATCATGATATACTTTTGGACAGATTAAGCTATTATGGGGTAAAAGAAACTGCTTTATCACTTTTTAAAAGTTGTCTATCAAACCGCAAGCAATATGTGGAATATTTAAATACAACATCTAAGTTTACAGACATAAAAACAGGAGTGCCACAAGGCTCAATTTTAGGTCTATTACTTTTCATCATCTATATAAATGACTTCCCTTCAGCAAGCACAATTTTTAGTTTAATAATGTATGCAGACGACACAACTCTTTGTAGCACGCTCAATGCTTTTAAACCTAAATCACAAAATGAAACCCTTGATGGTAATATAAATAAGGAACTATGTAAGATTGATAAATGGCTCAAATTAAATAAACTTTCTCTAAATACAACTAAATCTAAATTTATTATATTTAATATGCCACAAAAAAGAGTAGAAATACCAATAATAAATATAAATAATGTTAACATAGAATGTGTAGCTAATTTTGACTTTTTAGGAGTTACAATTGTTAAAAAGTTAAGTTGGAATGGTCATACAGACAAAATATCTCTCAAGTTATCTAGATGTGTTGGTATCCTAAATAAATTGAAACGCTTCCTACCTCAGCACATTCTCTTAACTATTTATAATTCTATGTTTCTTCCACACATTAACTATTGTAATCTGGCATGGGGATATAACCATCAAAGAATATTTAAAATACAAAAGAAAGTAGTCAGAATAATTTCATTAAGTAAATATAATGCCCATACTGATTCCCTATTCAAAAATTTGAAGCTTCTTAAAATGAAAGATATACATCAAATACAACAACTCAAATTCTATCACAAGTTAATTGATAATCGAACCCCAAATACTTTACTTCATTGGATCTCGTTTTTAATTTTGAAAACCATGAACATAATACAAGACGGAGAAACTATATAACACATAGAATTAGACGTGAATATGCAAATCTTTGTGTTCGCAACAGTTTACCATATTTATTAAACAATACTGATCAAATCATACTAAATAAAACTACAACTCACAGCCTACACGGTTTTGCAATATATATAAAAAATAGCATTTTGAATACTTATAAAGATGAATGTAATATTGATAACTGTTATATTTGTCTGGACAGGCCTCTATAAATTTGCCCCACATGTTTTCCCGACACACTTGTTAGCTCTGCATTGGATCGGTGCTGGTCCACTGTCTATGACACTGGCCCAGCGTTGGGCCAGCGCGGAGTGAACGAGTCTTCTTACAGGTATTTATTTAGTCATTGCCTCCGTAATTTGACTTACCATGCATGCCCAGCGAACATGTTACGTTGGCCGGTGCTGGTGTTGGTCCAGGGTCAGTGACCCCTGGCCCAACATTGGACCGGTATTGGTATAGCGTCTCGTGTTTGCTGGTTTGTGCTTTCATAGCCCAGCAGACACGACACGTTGACCCGTCTACGACGCCGGGCCAGCATTGGCCCAGCGCTAGGTCAACGTGCCGTGTTTGCTGGGTCTGTAGCTACGATACATACAAGTGTCATTATAAAACCAATAATGCTCTTCTGATTACTGTTAAATCTATTCTATACCGTTAAATGGCAAATTACCGTTCAATTTTTATTATTATATATTATTTTTGTAAACGCAAAGATAAAATATATATTGTATCTTTAAGTTTTCCAAAGGGTGGCCCTCCTGTCAGCGGTCATTTACTGACCTTAAGGAGAGTCTCCCTAACCACTTGTATGCCAAACACATTGTATGAAATATGTATATAATATCTAGGTCAAATAAAACATTTCTGATTCTGATTCTGATTCTGATTCTGAAGTACTGAAGAGGTATTGTCAAACCATTTTCAGCTCAGAACACATCTTCTATTTGAGGATTAGAATTTGGCATAGTTTTATTGTTTTAGATAGGCATATACAAGTATACACATAGCGTTTTGACAGACCATCATGCTCACAGAATGGTCCGTATATATAATAAGTGAATATTTTATTATTTTTTAAATTTCCCTTTTGCTTTGAAAAATATATTGACCATAAAAAATATAATTTTAATGTGTCACACTTTGAACTATTTTTCAGCTTACTAATCCCACTTTTACCAGATTTTGATCATAATTGGACAATAACAGAAGATGGTTTATTCTATGATTTAAATAATTGGTATTTGATATTGTTTGATTATTGTGTCCGTATATATTCTCTGTGCTACATGTAGATAGAAAAGCAAAGGCGGTTCCAAGACGGTCAAGGATGTGAAGACTGATTTAGACTGAATAAAGGGGACTGTCAACATGGCTTTAATTTGGGCCAAATATTTCATTTTTAGACATAGAAAACACACATACAGGTATGAAAAACCTAACTTTCATGACCACTTATGGTGTGATGGGGAGCTCCTCGCGCCGAGAGTACCTGTAAGTGACCGTCGGAGCCTCTAGTGTGGGGTCACAATGGCCGACGAGGGAATCTGCCCGATCTCACCATTTAAACTCAAACTTCCTTCCCCGTCGAGTCGACGGTTCCAAACAAATCATAAAACTCTTTCTCCACTTGTCATGTTTATTCGTTTAACATTTGGCAACAACAAAGCACAACCTCCGCGCACGGCACGTCCTATCTGACTTAGCGAGAGTGAACTACGGCACGTCCGTAGTCGCCGAGTGTAACGCCTGAAGTGCGGGAAAAATACCAAAGCCGCACAGTTTGCAATTGTGTGCACCCGTCACCAAGGTGCGGAAACGAGGCGGTCGTCCACCACCTCCCGCGTCCGAGAAGCCGGGGATAACTGCCACCTTAACTGAACGAAGTCAGGATCCTACATTACCCCCGGGTGAGTGATAACGTAGGACCCAACTGACGTGTAGGAGACTGCTTCGTGCAAGTAGCGGGGTTGTAAAAATATGTAACCTCTTATAACTAAGCATAGTTTAAAAAATATAGCGAGTGTGGTTACAGCGTGGGTGGTTGAAATCGCAGCATTATACATGAATTGTCCCATCCTCTTAGCACCAACTGTCCTTTATGTATGTATTCATTTGCTGCAAGCTGCGATCAACCCATTCATTTAATTAACATAAATTTCTATTCGTAATTTAGCAATGAACTTGCTAAAAAAAATGTCTTTACATTTATATATCTGTACACAATGCTGCCAGGCCTGGCATATTCATTTACAATTTAAAAACATTGTTAATACGATGTATGCGGTTGGGCCCGCCATAGATGTCGTTAGGCGCAACCATGGCGTGAACCATCTGCACGAACCGGGCAGGAGTCTGGATTATTCATCCGACTCTAGTTTTTCGCGCTGTTTGGTCGGTCGAAATTTTTTCGCGATTAGCAATATTCGCATGGTTGCTTTAGGTCGAGTCGATTACGGCGTCAGCAGCACCCGGGGTTTTACCCCGTAGATGTAAAGGTATGTGGGAATACGTTCGTAAACCACCGCCGTTCCCGTTAGCGCGGGACACGGCGGGGGCTCGCGAATGCGGCGCTACATAAGTATTGTCTCTGTTAGACAAGTTGACTTTAACATCTATTTGCTTTGGGACTGTGGCCGATTTTTGACTGCTTCTGACTGCCGACGACTTTTTCGTTTTAACTCTCGTCCCGTTGGACGTCGGAGTGTCCGCACTACCAGTTGTAGGTGGACCCTGTGGATTCCTACTAGATGTCCTGGTAGCCGTCGATCTCCGTGGTTTGCTTGGCGTTTTATGCTGTATTGTCGTACCTGTCGTAGGCTCGCACTCAAGATGTGCGGGTTTAACGCGATCTAAAGAGACCGTCTCAACCTTGCCTTTAACTAGGATTTTCATTACTCTGCCACTCCTCGCGACGACCTTATATGGTCCGTCGTAAGGGGCGGTCAGAGGCGGCGCAATTGCAATTCGGCGCAAGAATACATGAGTACATGTAGCTATTTCCTTGAATTGGAAAATGTTGTGTTGTTGTGTGTCACGTGGCGGACATAGACGGAGACGCGACATGGCCACGCGTAGCTTGTCTGAATAATTCTCCAAATCAGTTTTGGCGTCGACGGTGTACTGTTTAGTAAACTCTCCTGGGAGTCTAAGGGTTGTCCCGTAAATCATCTCGGCAGCTGACCTGCCTAGTCTCTCTTTAACGGCTGAACGAACTCCTAAAAGCACAGCGGGTAACGTGATAGTCCACGGGTTCGGTGACTCGTGCGCCATAATGGCGGCTTTTAATTGACGGTGGAAACGTTCGACCATGCCATTCGACTGAGGGTGATAACTCGTGGTACGATTCCGAATAATCCCGAATTGATTACACAAACTATCCCACAATTTGGACTCGAATTGAGCGCCCCTATCAGTGGTGATAGTGGCTGGGGTACCATAGCGTGCTATCCACCCGCTGAAGAAGGCATCGGCGACCGTTTCGGCTCTAATATCTACCGGTCCAACGTGTAAAACGGTCGACGCAAGTCAGTAGATATCTAAAGCCATCAGCAAAAGGTACATGTAAGGGTCCGACTATGTCTACGTGGACATGATCGAATCGCTCGGTAGGTTCAGTGAACTTTCCGAAAACTGGAGTGTTGTGACGTGAAACTTTAGCAGTCTGGCAACCCTTACAGGTACAACACCATCTAGCAATATCTATATTCATGCCGTGCCATACAAATCGGGTATTAATCAAAGGTTTGGTAGCTCTATGCGATGGATGGCCTAAACCGTGCAAGTTTGAAAAAACTTTTCGGCGAAATTTCGCGGTAAGGTACGGCCGGTTGTGTCCCGTGGACACATCACACAAGATCAATTGATTATCGAACGATTTTAATAGTTTGAACTTCATAGTGGATGTAGTCGAGTGTCTCAAACGCGTGAATTCCGCGTCATTAGCTTGGTTGAGACTTAACTCTTTATAGTCTATCGCTGGTCCATCATGTATCGCTGACACTGATGGTCGTGACAGCGCATCAGCGACGAAATTTGTCTCTCCTTTTACATATCTAATATCGGTGGTGAATTCAGCGATGAAAGCTAAATGACGTGTTTGTCGTAGGGACGCGCGCTCAGTCACGGATGACATTACGAATGTCAACGGTTTGTGATCTGTATTAACGAAGAAATTTCGTCCTTCTAAATTGTGTCTGAAATGTTTAATTGTAGCGTATACTGCCAAAAGCTCACGATCGAACGCGCTGTAGCGTGTCTCTGCTGGGTTCAGCTTATTGCTGAAAAACGAAAGCGGCTGCCACATACGGTTTAAAAATTGCTGCAAAACGCCATCGACGGCGACATCACTAGCGTCGCACGTGATGTTAATCTGGGCCGTAGAATCTGGGTGCACCAGAAGCGTAGCGTTTGCCAATATCTGTTTTGATTCAGAAAATGCTGACTCTGCATTTTTATTCCACTTCAAATCGGAATTTGACTTCGGTGACAGTCTGGTATGTCCTTCGTTGGCAGCTGTCAGTAGATTATTGAGTGGTGTCAACTTCGCGGCGCAATGCGGTATGAAACGGTGGTAGTAATTCACCATTCCCAGATATCTACGCAATGCTCGTTGCTTTTCGGGTTTAACGAAATTACCAATCGCGTCAACGGCGCTGGGTAACGGCGAAATTCCTTCGGCGCAAACGTGGTGACCTAGAAAACTTAATTCAGTTGTACCGAACTGACACTTTTCAGGACCAATGATAATTCCGTATTCAGATAGTCGAGCAAAAAGAATTCGTAGATGTTTCTTATGCGTTTTATGATCTGGGCTGGTTACCAGTAGGTCATCCAAATAAACAAAAACGAAATCAAGTCCGCGTGTAACGTGGTCTATAAAGCGCTGAAACGTTTGACCGGAATTTCTTAGACCAAACAGTGTTCTAGTGAAATTAAACAAGCCAAAAGGTGTAGTAACGGCAGTCTTTTGTACGTCGGACGGTTCCACCGGAATTTGGTAATAAGCACTGACCAAGTCGATCTTTGAAAATTTTTTCGATCCGGCTAAACGCTGCGTGAAATCTTGTATATGAGGAATCGGATAACGGTCCGGTACGGTCTGTGCATTCAAACTACGGTAGTCCCCGCATGGTCTCCAATCGCCGTTTTTCTTTGGCACCATGTGAAGCGCTGAGGACCACTCACTGTCGCTGGGTTCAATGACCCCTAGTTTTATCATCTCATCAAACTCGCGTTTTGCGGTAACAAGCTTATCGGGTGCTAAACGTCGTGGTCGTGCAAACACCGGGTGTCCTTTAGTCACTATCTTGTGTGTTATACCGTGTTTAACGGTCTCACCCTTTGTCGTAGGGCGTGTCAGTTCCGGGAACTGGCCGAGGAGTTTTGTGTACTCATTCTGAACGGTGTCAACTCTGTTCAATGACAGAGGTTTAATCGATGACAGTGAAGCGGCAATAGCTAGACCTGTACGCATGTCCCGGAGACATCGGCTTCTCAAGTCTACGAGCAAATTATATGAACGTCCACGGATATTCGCGCTTTAAGCCGACATCGACGACGCGTTTACAGGTGCCGTAAGTATGTATAGTACTGTTATTAGCTGCCACCAGGGGGAGACTGTCAGCGTCCAAAATCCCGTTAGCGCAAGATTTCGGCTGAACACTGACAGCTGCGCCCCTGTCGATTAAATATCTGCATTTATGTCCTTTATCTGCAACATATAATAACTTAGAGTGAGATAACTTTGGAGAACTAGCGTCCGCGGAGTCATGTCGCGTCTCAGTTATACCGCCAGATGCAAGAGTCACTACCTTGCTCTGGCTTAGCAGTTTAAAGAAAAAGCGCAAGGGCTCCTGCACGTGCGTGCCTTATCACCGAAAGTCTGGTGAAAATAGCAGACAGGTGCATTAGCCGAATCTAATGTCTTAGCGGCGTCATTTCTCTGTGGGTTCGGCGGCGGGACGAAAGGTCGAGCAAGTGGTTGCAAATTCGTCGGCGGGGCGAAAGGTCGAGCATTATCCTTTTCATTTCTATACTGACTAGGTTGGTTGCTAACAAAACCTGAGGCCTGAACATTAGGAGCAAATGCAGGCGCATGAGCATAGTTATTTGCTCGTCCACGTCCTTTATTTCTTTTCCTCTCTGATGTAGTCACGGTTTCTAGTTTCTTGATTCGCCTAGACAAATCCTCCAACAAACCAACTAGTTTGGTGGTTTCTTCTACCTTAATCTCTGCGACCCCCGGCTTACTCTCTTCGACGTCCTCTTCGGCTGCCAGTGCCCGGTCGGCCAAAACGGCCAAACTTTCGAGGGTGGCACTGTCGGGTTGAGTCGCCAAATGGGCTCTGATGGAAGCGGGCATCTGGCGTATGAACGCTTGACGAATTACTGCCTTCCCCACCACAGCTTTGGTGCCGAAACCTGCAGTCTTCTGCAGACGGCGCAGGAAACGCGAGGAAATGTCATTACCAATCTTTTCGCCAGAGATAACTTTGTTAACCCTTTCGGGTGTGGTCAAACCTCGTCTCTCTATCAAGATCGCTTTCAGGCTTTCGTATTTATTGGACCTGAAAGGCTGAAGTAGCACGTCCCTCACATCCGATGCGACCTCGCCCGAAAGTGCAGCGCAGGTTAAGCTGTACCTCTCATCATCATCGTTGATCTGGTGAAGAGCAAACTGAGTCTCAATTTGGTTGAACCAGAGTTCAACATCCGAAGCGTAGAAAGTGGCGATTCTGAACTTTGGTAAGTTCGTAGCACGTCTCTGCGACTGTCTACCGAGCGGTGAAGAACTCCTTGAGGAGTCGCTCCTAGAGTGAGAAGTCATACGTTTAGCTCGGGCAATTCGAGCGAAAATAGCTTTGAGGCGTTGATATTCTTTATCTGCCTCTCGGAATCGAACCTCATTGTCCTCACTGTCTTGACGATAATCATCTTTAGGTCTAGCACCGGAACCTTCTAGGGGCGTTGACATGAAGCCTTCACTGTCGTACTGCTTCGACATTATGAAGTAGTGTTTTTAAATTATCTAACTAGTGAAGCATTTGAGATAGCTGGCCTATTGGCTCTATGTCTATCTCAAATGTGTGTAAAATGGCATGTCATATTAACACATGCCAACTATTTCGACGCGCCGTGCGCGGGTAGGCTGTGCGTTGCCGTGTAAATCAGATGAAAAATGTCTGTTTAATGCTGAATCTTAGAATTGTAGACTGTAGAAAATGTTCATGCTATGTCGCATGTTGCGAGAAACAGGGGTTGCAGATTAGTTGAAAATGCGTCGCTGAAGTTTCACCTAAATGCTGTGCAGTAATTCACAAAGGTATATATTGATTGAAGTGAAAACTGAAGGTCTATATTTGACATAGGGCCTAAAACGTTTTCACTTATTCACACACATGCAAAATGGTACAGTGAAAACCGCAGGTCGAAGTGGTACATAAAAAAATAATATGCCAGATACAATTATGACATGCTATGCTAAGCTAGGATAATAGTACTTTGTAAATCGACCTGGGTGAAAAAAAAAATTGTTCATGCAAGTCGAAAAACACATTCAAATATTTGCAATGTTTCGCAATAGCGCAACTGTCAAATCGAATATTTCTGTATTTATGAAAAATTTAAACTTCAGAAATAAACTATCGTGAGAAAATTTCGTTCTCAAACTGATAGACTAAATGTGACTGCGAAGAAAAACAGTTACATTTATGATTTTAGAATAATATTTAAAACGTGACTGACAGTAGTCTATGCTGATTAATGATATAGTATATCATTTCGCTGAAAAATGATGTCTGTGATGAACATTCCACCTTTTTTTTTTTTAATGGTACGTTCATCACCGAGTCATTCTCATAAACGTCCGAATCAATCGCTCGCATCGATTCATTGATTGACGTATAAACCGTCTTCATAGCGGTTGTGTTTATGTCGTCTGTGGTGGGTGTGTGTATGATGTATTGTCGGTGCTTCCAGCCTGTGCGGCAGGCAGCATGTGGCCTACAGTCTGTGACGGCATGCTTGGAACGGTATGTACATAGTATATGGTCAGCATCCCCGTCTCGCCTCACATTAGCATATTCATTACATACTGCGTTCCCAAATAAGGCGCTAAATAGGCTAGAACGATTACAAACACCGAAGGGCGTTTCAAAGTGAACAAAAATCTCACACAATTAGTGGTACAATTTGTTTTCGAAACAACTTATTTATATTTCCTCTCCCTCAATCGTTTTGAAAAAGAAAATTTATAAACAATTTTAAAAAAAATTATTACAACCAGTCCGTGTAAAATTTTTAACACGAGAAAAATGATCTCCACCAAATCAAAATGGCGGCCTAACTTATGCTAATGTGATGTGGCGACACAGGTTCACTGTCCAGATGCATGCCGGTTATGGCGGAACACGTGGGTGCCCACGGCGGGCGATCAGCTAAGTAAGGGACACCAGCGTTCAAAATGGCGCACACCTACCAAATACATGTACAATATTCAGCATTCTCTGAAATAACATATGATAATAGTACAAAATATTGACCTACGGTCCTGGGAATATTTTAAACAGACCAAATAAGACCGTTTATTGGCATTCATTTAGGGAAACAATTTATTTTGGCCCTAAACCTTTTAAAGGTTACCCGAGTCGAAGCGATATTTATAATTTCTGTCGATTTTGCTGAAAAAAATCGGAAAAATGACGAGATTTCGTCTATGGACTTTAAAATCGTATCACCCAATTATGGTAATCAACGATAAAAATTGAGTTACCGGAAATACCCACTTCCTACTCGCATACAGTGGCATTAATAGGATGAAGGCATTAAACAAACTCTTACATTTAACAAATGATAGACTAAGTCTATGAGAATAATTTTCTGGATTCTTCTAGCGAAACCGACAAGGTCGCCATCTTGAAAAGGCGCCAAACACGTGGGATTTCGTCCAAAATTTAGAAATTTACGCCGTTTTCGACGCAAAGAAACGTGCTTCTCCTCTGATAACTCTTTCTGACTAATTTAAACTGGCATATAAATAATGACCTACAGTTTTCACGTACTTGATGAAAAAAATTCTATTGATTTTTTTCATTAAATCCCTTAAAATTAATCAAAACTATCCTTGAAAACAGTGGTTTTCAACTGGCGTCTAGGTGAAAACACTGTTGCGTAGACGATCAGTCGTCAGGGGTCAGCAGTATGGTGTGATGGGGAGCCCCTCGCGCCGAGAGTACCTGTAAGTGACCGTCGGAGCCTCTAGTGTGGGGTCACAATGGCCGACGAGGGAATCTGCCCGATCTCACCATTTAAACTCAAACTTCCTTCCCCGTCGAGTCGACGGTTCCAAACAAATCATAAAACTCTTTCTCCACTTGTCATGTTTATTCGTTTAACATTTGGCAACAACAAAGCACAACCTCCGCGCACGGCACGTCCTATCTGACTTAGCGAGAGCGAACTACGGCACGTCCGTAGTCGCCGAGTGTAACGCCTGAAGTGCGGGAAAAATTCCAAAGCTGCACAGTTTGCAATTGTGTGCACCCGTCACCAAGGTGCGGAAACGAGGCGGTCGTCCACAACCTCCCGCGTCCGAGAAGCCGGGGATAACTGCCACCTTAACTGAACGAAGTCAGGATCCTACACACTTTCTGGCTAAGATGTTTTGATGATTGATTTGACTTCCTTGAACCTTGGTGATATAATCATATACAGCAGAAATGCTGTTGAGCACATTTACCGCCTCAGGCTCGTCTCCGAAAGGCTAAGTGAAGCTGGCATGAAAATAAAACCAGATGATGGTAAACAGAAGAGCATGACATATTCATCAGAATCTGAGGATTCAGAACATAGCCTGGCAGAAAGTGTTATCCAATACATATTATTATATTTTCAGTATACTTGTCTTCTCGCTTCACGCGGTGGAGGCCTATATACGACATATACCCGCTGAATTTTATTCTATTTTATTTTATTATTTTATATTTTTTATTGTAGTTTGTGATTGTTATTTAGAGATATGCATTCATCTATAGGCATATTACCTGTTGCATTTATACCACCATGCAAGGGAATCAAATTCTAAATCAGAATCTGAGGTGTAATCCAATACATATATTATATTTTCAGTATACTTGTCTCCCCGCTCCACGCGGTGGAGGGCTATATACGACATATACGTGCTGAATTTAATTTCATTCTCTTTTATTTTATTATTTTATATTTTTATTGTAATTTGTGATTGTTATTTAGAGCTATGCATTCATCTATATGCATATTAACTGTTGCATTCATACCACCCTGCAAGGGGATCAAATTATGTTTCGCTTAAAAAAAGGGATCTTCCATCCAAATTTGTCGCCATCTTGGATTTTAGGGTCAGAAATACCAAATTGACGTCAAAAATGGATTCCTTGTGGTCGAATTAGCCCAAAAGTGTATTTATTCATATTTGTAGCTTTTATATGTCAAAATTTATTTTTTCATAATGGCGCAGGCAGCCATTTTGGATTTAGGCCTCTAGAAAAAAATGCCGGGATTTTTGCGAGGGACACTGGGGCTAAATATTTTTTAAAAGGTTCAAGGAAGTCAAATCAATCATCAAAACATCTTAGCCAGAAAGTGGTCATGAAAGTTAGGTTTTTCACCCTACTATATATATGTATTAGTACTAATCTGTTAATGTAAACATGATAAATTGAGGCCTCAAATTGACCAAATATTATGGTTAAAGCGTCTCAGTACCAACGTCAATTTTGTGATTGCAGTACAATTCTATGAATTATATTATATTTTTTTTTTTAAGATATTATCATTTGTGTGCCCATTTTGTAAATAAAAATGAAGACAAAAAGTTTATTTGACACAATATTTCATTTTCTCATGCAAGTTAGGTCCACATCCATAACTTGCAAGTGAAGGCACATACCTGTAATTTTAAATGAAAAAGGGGGGGTGGTGGACATTTTGTTAATTTAAATTATAATTATTTTAATTTTTATTCGGGAACGCAATATGTTGGCTTCCTCGTAATAAGCCCAATATTATGAAATACTTTTTTTCGTTACATTATATACAATAAAAGGCGATTGTGGTATTTTCATAAATTAAAAAAACAAACATTAAACATGACATTTAAAAAAAATTCCTCGTGGGCTCCCATGTTAAACTGATAGAACACCATCATACCTATACTGTGTCGAAATCTCCGAACTTTAACACCATTCTAAACTATTTTTAGCTTATTACACTCACTATTTGATTTTTTATCACCCAACACAGATACATCATTCTTAGTGGGAACTCGATGGTAACTCAACCATACGAAGAGAACAATATAATATCTAAGGCATCAAAGAGAATATCTAACATTTGTATCCACAACGGACACCTATAGACCATGATAATATGCCATTTTATTCGTACGTGAGCGTGTGTGGTCACTTGCGTAAATACACTATTCTGCCCAGATATGGTACTCTACCCCCTAATTTAATAACAACTCAATGACGGCGGTGATTGAGTGATGTGGTCATGTGACAGACCGAGCTACTCTGTCATTGGTCGGAGGTACAATATCATACTTGGACCCAATATTCTAAACCTCATAACCACACGCTTCTTGTGAACCTACATGTATATTGGAATAGGTTTGGTGTGCGTTATAATGTTAATGCGCACGTTATGCTGTCATTTCTCGAAGGGGCTGCGGCTCGCACAGAGATGATCACCGTTGATGAGTGAGTCACCTAGTCATTTGGCGGGGGGGGGGGCGTGGTAAGGGTCCTGGTTTAGTGCTCAAAGCTACCTCCTGAAAAGTTGGAGCTCGCGGGTTGGTCTCCGTTCTGCCATTCAGGTTCAGAAGACACAAGTTGTGGGGAGCCTCCATCACCGAGAGGTAGTGTATTTGACTTCAGACATCTGTCTGGAATGTTTGTTTAAAATTAACAGAATTAGCAGAATCAATGTCTAATAAGCGCAGTGTCGACTTCTGGAACGAAATTAAAAAGATTAAGGGAACACACAAGGCTATGCCAGGAATGGTTGACGGCGCACAAACAGAGGAAAAAATAAGTCAGATATTTTCACGTAAATATGATCGCCTTTATAATTCAGTTTCGTATGATGCAACGGACATGTCTTTGTTGCAAGATGATATTTCTAAGTCAGTGTCGAGTCTCCTTCATGATAGCGGTCCTGACTGTATTTGCAAACGTGGTGTTAGTGTAAACTTGGTAGAACAAGCTATGGCAAAAATTAAATTCGGTAAAACTGATGCAAATAATGGCTGTAGTTCTAATCACTTTAAGAATGGCACCAACAAACTGAATGTATATTTTTCATTATTATTTACAGCTATGTTGACTCATAACTATGTATCTTGCTCTATGTTGACAAGCACTATTATTCCAATTCCCAAAAACAGAAGAAAGTCATTGAATGATAGTGATAATTACAGGGCAATAGCCCTAAGCAGTATACTAGGCAAGTTGCTGGACTGGGTGATTTTACTCTCTTGTGATAAACCACTTTTTTCTAATGATTCTCAATTTGGCTTTAAGCCAAAGCATTCTACAAGTCAATGTACTTTCGTGGTCTAAGAGCCCGTACAATATTATTTGAATGGTGGAAGTATTGTTTATGGTATGTTACTTGATGCAAGCAAAGCCTTCGACAGAATTCAGTTCATAAAACTTTTTCAGACTACTTTTGTCTAGAGGTCTTTGCCCTGTTATCTGCAGGTTAATTGCCACTCTCTATACTAATCAAACATCGAGAGCTAAATGGGGTTCGTCTTTTTCCGAGACGTTTCCCATCAGTAATGGTGTGAAGCAGGGTGGGGTCTTATCTCCTATCATGTTTGGTGTGTATATTAATAGTTTACTTGATAAACTTGAACATTCACGTGCCGGATGCTATATTGGTCACATATTCATGGGAGCATTTGGATACGCCGATGATATTATTCTGCTTGCAACATGTAAAAAGTCATTATGTGTTTTATTAGATATATGTGAGCAATTTTCACTAGAGTTCCAAGTAAATTTTAACTTGAGCAAAAGTAAGCTCATTGTTTTTTCAAATGCCAATGACTGTGATACTTCAGTATTATTCAATAATCAAATGATCAGCTCCGTGTCCAGTGAGCAGCATCTTGGTCATATTATTGGCAACCAGGTATCACAAGAATGCATTAAGAACATCACTAATGATTTTATCAAAAGAGTAAACGTCTTGTCTGCAGTATTCAAATTCACTTTTAGTGAAACTAAATACTTCTTATTTAAAGTTTTTTGTATGTCTTTATACGGAAGTGTACTGTGGGATTTTTCGTCCAAACATGTTGAAATGTTTTATACCACTTGGCGTAAATGTATCCGACGCCTACTGGGTCTTCCATATAGAACTCATAATAATCTGCTTCCCCTCATTTGTAACGATATACCGGTCGACGGACAATTACATCTACGTTTTTTAAACCTTTTTTGTAAATAACCTCAAGAGTGATAATACATGTGTTAAATTGTGTGCTTTGCTATGTTTACGTGGAAGCCTTAATTTTATCACAAATTTGTACAGTATGGACAAGTATAATATTGTTGACCTATTTTTCACGAATACAATAATTGATGTAAATAGTCCCATATCAGCCGATATGATGTCAGCCGGAGCTATTAATGACGTATTATGCATGCGAGATCAGAAAAACACCAATTTTACGTCGGGTGAACTGAATCAGCTACTATCTTTTTTCTGTCTTGATAATTAATTGTATCATACACTGAATTGTATCACCTGCACTAAATTATTCAATTACACACTGCATACTATGTTCATGTACTAAGAGTACGAAATTAAAAATTATTATTATTATTTAATATTGGTGGCCTCCATGCTAGCGACCTCGTGGTCTTAATGGAGGTCTCCCAAACCACCATGTAAATACAATTTCACTCATCTTTCATTTACTTATTTTTCATGGTTGAATAAACACTTCTTCTTCTTCTTCTATTGCTTTACGTCGTTTCTGCACAGTAATGGATATATCGCGACAAAATGAAGCCCGAAATCGGGACTATGTCATATAATACTCACATTGAATTACCTCAACATGTTCAAGGGTTGGGTTCTAGTACACAGAACATGAACAACACTGCACACTACAGGCCTTTGAACAGTTCGCAGCACTGCATATGAGCAACGTCGATGACAAACATCCGACCCGGCCTAAATACGAACCCAGTATCTCTGATTTATTTTCGAACCACAACCGAATGCCGGCCCTTGTGTCTGGAGGGCAGTTTTATTTGATTTAGGAAACATTTACATGATAAAATAAATGGGGGGGGGGTCGAAAAGGGTTTTCGAGATATATGGTAATATAGCATATTTACACACCGACCTGTATATTCAAGTAAGCATTGTATATTGAGCCAATGTTTGTTTAATGTTGGACCAGCGTCGGAGGTTCTAGGCCAACGTTGAAACAACATTGGCTCAATGTGCCGTGTTTACTGTGATATTACTGAATGCACAGTCAACAGTTCAATATCATTTGAATATTGAACAACATTCGTGAACATGTTTCAATACTGGGTAGCCAGTATCAGTAGGCTGTTAGGGTACACGTAAGCTATTTATATGCAGTCACATGAGCACTTCTTAATTATCTGGACTGTTATCCTCAAAGTATTGATTGTCGTAGGTAGGCTTTTGTATGAACGATCTACAAAAGTCAAAGATCAGGTGATTTCACTAATATAAACAAAAATCGAGGTGAATATGAATTAAGGATACTAAGAGGCGTATCCAAAAAAAGTACTCTATTTTTTTATACCGAAAATGTGCTAGAAAATGATGCACTATTTGATTTTAAGCCATAGATTTCTAAATTGCCCGGGGGGATGCCCCCGAGCCCAGACATTAAAGATGTTGTATGTGTCAGCTGTAGTGTCTAACCTGTAGACACCCCCCCCCCCCCCGGCCAATGAAATGATAACTCCACTGAGGATGACATGTACAATAATATAATACAATATGGACTATCTAATATAGGCCTACGCTTTTGTTTACCATGTTTACTGCTGATCGAACGAACTGTACGCCCACCTGAGACGGTCTCATTCGCTCCTCAGCACAATACAAAGTTACCGTGATATAGGCTTAATAATATCATTTTATTCTCTTTTCGCGTGTCACTGCATGGGCTATACCTAGGCTATCAGGATGAACGCCGACCATATACAGCCTTCTACGTCCACTGTCCGTTGCAGTTGTAACAATGCAGCAATAGGAAAATGTAAACGTTGTGGTTTGTTATGTCAGAATTGTGCCGATGGACACCCGGCACATAATGGTGAGCGCCAAACATCCATAGGCGGTCATTTGTTCAGAAGATTCGAACCGCAGGACGCAGACTGTGCGTCTGCTCCCAAGAAGAAGATAACGTTAGAGATGTGTGATGAGCACCCCAGTCATATAGTACGTCAGTACTGTGTGGACTGTAGTCGGGCGTGTTGTCCAGCATGTGGAGTCGAACACCATTCAGGTCACAACGGTATGGAGCTGGAGCAATACGCCGTACAGTGTAGAGAAGTACTTCAGACAGGCTTAACAAAGGCGACACTGTATCTTGAAGATCAGAATTTCTCACCAGATATACATAAAGTAAAAACTGAGATGGACAATTGTCGGAAAACAGTTAAACAGACAGCCTTTGATTTGAGACATGCTATAGATAAACAAGAGAAAGAGTTTTTACAAAGGTTTGATAAGCTGGAGAAAATGCTGAACAATATCATAGAGCAGAATAAGGTGGTGTATGCCCATCAGAGACTACAGCTTGACAATCACCGCAAGCAGGTGGAGGCGATGCTGAAGTCTTCAGAGCCGGCAGAACTCTGTAATGACTGCCCATCACTGGAACTCCAACTGGACCTGATAATCAATCAACAGATCATAATCCATCACATCGATCTCAGGAAAACTTTCAGGAAAAACTTGGATTTTCTCAGATTATTTGGAATTGTCAGTTTTGTCAGTGATAATCCTGAGTGTTCTTATGGTTTGGAGATGGGTAGTAGTCCTAGAGGTGCACTTCCAGCACCAGCTCCCACAGACAGTGCAGACGAGGACAATAATGATGACGACCACTTTAACGATAATATTTTGCCGGGTGTTAATGTTTGTAATCATATTTTAGCGTTTTCTCTCGTAAAATTGTCCGAATAACCATGATAACAGAATAATATCATGTAAAATAGAATGTACCTAATAAACCGTCTATTACCATTAAATGTTTGGTAACGATTGTTAAATTTCAATAACGTCAAGTACATGCCTTCATCTTCTGATAAACCAATATTATTATTTAATAGACATGATCGAGCGATGGATGTGTGCCAGTTTAAATAGCTGACCACGCCCCCTAACCGCCCATATTTTCAATTCCATTGTCAAAAAAACATGGGGGGGGTTTAAGTTCTCCTACAGCTTCGATATTTTGGCCTGCTCCCCTAAAACACAGCATCGCTGTATCAGCTAAAAAATTCTACGACAAAATGAACTAATAAAGTAACACGATAGACACGATATGAAATAACCAACATGATTTTATGATGCGAAGCAGCCAAGAGACGATGATAAATAGTGAATAGACGATGCGATAGAAACAACGTACGACACTGCGAAACAACGAAAAGGCGATAATATGGTCTTATCCGGATGTTGTTGAAACATATGTAAAATTGTATTACAAACTGCGACGCAAATTCATTTAGGATCCGTTTTAATTTAAAATAAGTTTTAAAAAATTTTGATGCAAATGTTTTATAAATGCGTCCCAATTTAAAATGATTAATTATACATTTTCACGCAGTTGCAAATTCGCCTCACTTTGCTACAACACATTATTACCCTTCCTATTGGAATGGTGTTGACTTTCATGTATTATCGGGCCACCACACACTCTTGAATTAGAGACATGAGAATTTACTTTTTTACAAGCCTCACAGTATTGGCCTTCCAGACAAATATAAAATAAAACAGACAAAAATAAAAACCAATTTAGCCTACCTATTGTTCCGATTGTAAAGTTGCCCAATCCGTCATAATCATACTCAGCCCCAAAACACAGCTTTAAGAAATGTGGTAGGCCTACATGTCTTGATACTCTCAGTGTAGTTATCCTGTTATCTGTATCATTTCTGAATTCGTTGTTTCGGGAACACAACGTTGTAACAAGTTTTAAAAATCCATATCAAAATGAGATATGTGATATTCACCCCCGCGGATGCTGTAAAACATGTTTTCAAATGCCGCAACTGTCCTTGGGTTAGCCTTTATAATGTGCGCATGAATTTGTGTGATGAGGCCATAATATAAATTGGCACGCTATTACAAATTGGCACGCAAATACTGCAAACTTGCGATGGTATGCTACTAAGCCAGCGTGCTGTAGTTGCACGCTGCGTAAGCAGGTAAGCGGAATTATCTCAAACACATACTTACCATTTTGAGACAACGATAGCCTATAGGGATACTCTACAAGTAGATACAGTCAGCATACATAACTATATGCGAAAAACAAAGTAGGCCTACATTATTATAAAATGTAGCTTCACCAATTATTTTTACGTCACATGATGTTCTTGTCCGTATAGATATTTAGTGAATGGATATTTCTGGAAAGTTATATGGGCAAGGTAATAAACGACAAAGGGATATAAGCAAGGTGATAAATGATTTGGCAACGGCGTCGTCAACAGAATTGTATACTGATTTTCACATCGGTTATCAGGTTATTGCTATAACGAGAATAATATTAACATACTATATGACATATGAATCCAGATAGTAGAATGAGCTTCTACAGTGAGTAGAACGAACTTCTAAAGTTTGAAATTACATTTCAAATGATCATGTTTAGATCCTCTTGGTTCTGTTTCGCTGTGATCTTGTGCACGGTAGGAGTTATTTCTTATAAGTTACACGAGTTCTGCGCAGGGTATTATGGCGGACTACTGTTTAGTGAAACACCAAATAGCAATCATTCCTTAGTGCGTTTATCTACAATAAGTCAGGCACAAAATAAGACGCGGACAGATATAGGATATCACACAGATGTGGTGGAGATATCACCAGGAAATCATACATACCTGGCGAAAACAAAGATGGTTTACTCTAAAATGCAAAACTATGCAACCGCTATGACGCCAATACTGACAAGAAACCGTTCAGATGACATGGTGGAAGGTAGAAAAATAAAACGCACTACAAAATGGAGTAAAACGAATTTGAAATCAGATTGCACTGGTTTTCGTTTTGCAGAGGATGTATCGTTATCAGCCCTAAATATAAGCACGGGTGACTGGCAGACAGTTATTGAGGGCACAGACGACATACAGGTGTACTCTGCCTACTGGGACGACCGCCCTAATCCACCGAAAATACGGATTTTAGGGGTAGATAATCTAAAAAATCAGCAACTAAAGTGGTGTCTGTTGTGGTATGGCGATGGTCACGAAACTGTGATAAAAGAAACAACCATGCTTCGCCTATCTAATCGAAACCAAGACCTGTGAGTAGAACATGATGCTTGTATCATTTATTTATTCATTAATGCGTTAGGTCGCTGGCTCGTTCGTTCTCTTATTCGTTCGTTCGTTCGTTCGTCCGTCCGTCGAACGTTCGTTCATTCGTTCGTTCATTTGCTCGTTCTAAGATTTGGGTGATGCCTTAGACTGGTTCGCTGTCCTACTGAGACTTTACAGTTTTTAATATTATTATCGCCAGGTGGTGTAGAGCAGGGAAGCAGCCTATGTGATACCTATGATTCATATTGTAATTTAAAATCCAGAAACATATCCAGTTGCAGAGAAGGAAATATAGACGATTCAAAAGCAGTTTTAGGTATTGACTAAATCGTATATGGCTTCAGCTAGTGTTTGTAGTTTTCAATATGTCATCCCTTTTACTTACATTTACTATTTTATTATTAACAGATTAGCAGGGAATAAAATTGAAAATAACTAATCATATTTTGGAGGCATAGCATAGATTGAATGTATCCCTTCAAAATATGCTCTCGAATACTTTGAAATGTTTATTTTGTAAAATATCATCTTGCTGTTATTATTGATTGTCTTTTTCATCATTAGCAATTGATTAGAATCGCAGTTTTCTCTGAACACTAATAAAACTATTGCCACCATAGAGCTGAACTTCTACGATAATACGCAAAAAGGTGATTTAAATTTATTTTTATTTTTTAGATTCGTCGAGATATTCTATGAGTGCAGTCTGGCACCGGATGACTCTAGAGTTCCTAGAGCTGTGTCTCTTATAGTCAACAAATGTGAGAGACCTTTAAATATTCTACTTGTGCAGAATCCGAAGTCACTTGCCACGAAGAAAAGCTATAAGCTGATATCCTGCCTGGGACCCCTTCACAGTAACTACTCATCTGTACACCGGCTGGTGGAGGCTGTGGAGGTGGACAACATCTTAGGTGTGGACCTGGTGGTACTCTATAACTTCTCCATGTCGTCCAGCCTTGATCCATACGTGAGATCATTCCATCAAGATGGTCTTGTTGATTATTATAACTGGTACAATCCCGTGCTGCTTGACACACATTACTATGGACAAAGCCTCCTGGTGAATGACTGTATGTACCGATACATGTACCAGGCTGACTATATCATAGTGAAGGACATTGATGAGACGGTGGTACCGAGAGGAGAGTACACCTCACTGATTAACCTTCTGAAGGATCTCCCTCCCACCAATATCGCAGAGTACAACATTCGCCAAGTGCTTTTCTCAGATACTCTAAACACTGGCGGACAACATGGCCTGAGTGGCGATGACCTTCACATTAAATCACTCACCAACATTAAGCGCTCCGATTATATCTGGCCTCATAGGTCTAAATCTAAATATATAATGAATCCAAGACGTGTAGTACAAGGACTTGTACACTCCACTCGTGTATTGTTCGGTAAAAACAGCTCTTATAATGTATCTGAGAAGCTAGCCTTATTACATCACTATAGATCGAAGTCGAAAATTTCAAACAATACGATTACTGATAACCGTATGCACATTTATCACAAAGAAATTATAAACAGAATACAAAATCGACTCGTTCGGTATCCTTAGCAAGGTGCTCACTGTCAAATATGGGGCGCAAATTGTGTTACTGACCACAAAATTACTTCGATTGTTTAGAACTGTCACACTATTTCACATGTGCTGCGTAAAATGGGCAGACTAAAAGTAGTCATTTGGAGTACGGCTTTACCATAATCATGATACCAATAGAGCCTAAAGCTGGTATATGATATTAATATTAGCCGGTTTCTTTAAGACATTCCCGCTTATCTCTAGGTTATAGCTGAAAATGATTAATGATCTCACTCTTTATTCTTGTTCATGCTGTGGGTTAAAAAATATAAATAATAACTTATTTAAATGGCTTAATGTCAACACGGCTCATGTATAGAAAAGTCTACGTGTACTTAAATTACAACTGAATGACGTGGTCTACACTGTCTAGAAGTCATTGATTGTTTCCAGGTAGATTTTGACACATGGACCGTATTAACCATTAGCACACTGATGTCAAGTACAGTAGACATTCGGCGTTTTTATAAGCACCTGCATAACCATGATAACCATTTTTCAACCCTTGTCCTGCTGAATTGTTTCAATTGTATTTTTCGTCATTTGAAGCTGGAATTGCTAACGCAATTTCCAGCTTCAAATGGCGAAAAATATAGATATTTTTTCGAAAATATACATCTTCTAAATTGAGTAATTTTACCAACTGAGCATCTACCACAAACTGTATTGTCCATTTCAGTGACATATTATTTGGCTTAAAATATGCTTAAAACCGTATATATCCGGGTCTAGCAGGACAAGGGTTAAGAGTAAAATATTCTTTCAATCTTGAAACACTGATACATGTTGGGACCGAAATTTCACAAATAACACAAATTTTCAGTCACTTGAAGTTGTGCATCGCGGTAGCGAGACACAACTTCGGGTGACTAAAATTGAAATTTCTTAGCTCGGTGTTCTAAGGGGTAGACGTTAATAGTTCAATATCATGTATTGATATGTACGTATCATGTTTATAATTTTATAAAGTTGGAGATCATTCATGTTCTGATTTCTTTTTCATTAATCTATCAAAATCAGAGCGGTGATTTACATTATAATGATGAGCATTTCAAAACTTATAGCATTTCTTTTCATATAGCTACATATATGATTTAAGAGGTCATGTTCGGGCATATTCACTGTATTTCTATGCAAACAATGTTGTGACCATGGTAGATATATAAGCTTAACAACACAAGCACTAGTTGTACCTCTACAACAATATTACAAGGTTTAACCCTTATTAGTCCTGGGGCTGATTCTGAAAACTAAGATTTTGTTGCACCCCCAGAAGAACATAGGTTTTATGGTATATTTTGTTTCTTTGGTTCACCAGCTTCCATTTTAAAAACATTACCCCTTTCAAAATGTGTCCGAAAGACCCTTTGAGGACCATTTCCTGCAGTCGGTCATAGTGATATGATGAAAATGTGAATATTGCCATTTGTGCACTTGTAGCTGACAGAAACCTTAACAATTATTTCAAATTTCACCCAGAACGTATTTAACAGTATACTTTTATATATATATAAAATATTGCAGTGTAATAATTGGTGTTTACCTAGGCATAAATTAAAATTTAAACTTTATTTCTGCAAGAAAATGAAAAATCATAATTTTTTTTAAGAGCATATTTTTTTTCCTTTCGGACACATTCTTAGAGGGGTAATGTTTTGAAACTAGTTACATACGTACCAAATAAAGAAAAAAAGTGAGAAACCTATGTTCTTTGAGGGGGTGCAGCAAACTCTGGATTTAGACTAATTCTCAGAATCAGCCTCGGGACTATATCCTGCTATGCTAATTTATTCAAATGTTCACCCACTTGAGGCTGTGTCTCACTACCGCGATCCAAAACCTTAGTGGGTGAAAATTACTCATATTTGTTTAATTTTGGACCAACCATTGACAAATCATGATGTTTAAACTTTCATTTCACTCCCAATAACAGCCCAGCAAACACGACACAATGCCGATCTAGAGTTGGGCCGCCGTCACCGACGCCGGCCCAACTCTAGATCGGCATTGGCCCTACGTATCGTGTTTGCTGGGATTGGTTTAATCCGCTAAAAAAAGGAGTATAAACGACTATTGTCGTGATTAGCAGGCAAAGGGTTAACAGTAACTGTTGTCTGCGCCTGATAATTACATGTATATCATCCTCACATCATCACAAAAGGTTATTTGACAACATATTTATTGAGAGGTCTTTTAACCCTGCAAACCCTCGCATCTCTGAAAAATGACTCAATTTGCAAAAACTAGGGGTTTAGAAAGAAAATTTTCATGGAACTTTTTTATTAATAACGATATTTTTTTATTATTTGCCACCCACTTCAAGTCATCTTCATCCACTACAAGTCGCATATTGCTGAGATGACAATGGTAAATTCGGAAAAAAATTGTAAGGTCAAATTATGCAAAATTGATTTCTAGTACATTTGATAGCGTGCCTGTCAAGTAAACTGAACGTTATTCCTGTTGAGTTGATGTACCCATTCGTGTGGCGGGTCACAAATGCCCCCATACAATGAATAATTGATAAAATAGATATACAATGTAAAAGTCAACGGAGTCTATTCATAAATGGTCAATTCAAATATATTTTGATAGCGTTAAATTGATCGCGTTTCACCGGCAGAACTCCACCATACGGTTCATACAACTAGTGCTTGTTGACCCATACGTTGTGAATAGCAAACTAGTTGTGGTAGGTTTATGGAAACAATGACTTAAAGTAGGTTGATCGTTTCGATTCCTTCTGTAATCACTGCAGGCCCACCCGCATGCGCAGCATAGACAATGTCCATGGGAGTGGGATCCGCGGCAATGTAAAAAGTATTGTTCAGTGAAGAAAATGATCTACTGCTTTAATGTCAAACCAATGATATTTATAATTATTTTTAAATCTTATTATACCTCGAATTTTAGAGACTTAGGGGGTATAGATCTATTGTAAAATTGCATTTGTATTTCACAATGCACTAAAAATAATTATTAGCCAAGTATCTTTTTGTCATGATCATTTCTGTCGTGCTACACTATTTAACTATTTAACTTAAATTTGCTTTTTATCCCCAATGTTATGAACCTCGTCCCCCCACGACGATTTGGATATTTGCGTTTGTAACAGTTTCAGTATTGAAAAAGGTAATTGATGCTGACTAGATGAAACATGATAGCCTACATAATTATTCCCCCGCGAGCATGTGATGTCATTTCAACGTTGTGTTCTTTGTTGATATCGAGTGTCCCCGTCATAATCACCTCAGTTCAGCAATATGTCTACATTTATGTCATTTCAACTAACACAAATTACGTTGCTTCTTTTTTCGATCACTGCAACAATGGCAAAAATACAACCATTTATCGACTCAATTCGCCATTTTCATATCATATACCCCACTTCTTCACACCAAACAGTAGCGCCATATTTTCGTTGATTACCATGTATCATTATTTTGGCTACAAGAAATATATAATGTCGCATATTTTTTAAAACAAACATAGTCAGTTCTGTCAAATGTGGTAATTACACTAATTTTTTAAATCATAAATCATCAAAAAACATAGCATGCATATGGCTAAGCATACACCATTCTTCACATTTCTCACTTTTAGATACAGTTATGCAAATTTTATATTATACAATAATTGTGTATTAAAAAAATGAGGTATTCGGTTTCACCTTACTTTTTTCGAATTTAGTGTTGAAATAATTGCTAACAAGTCAAGCAATTTTTACACTGAAATGAATAATGAATTGTAAGCATAACTTTCTCAAGTAAAGGTAATTCAACTGTATATTCAAAAACATCATCTGAAGCCAAATGTTTTAAGCTCACGCATCTAACTTTCACAGATTATAGCAAGTGTTCTCGTGGGACTTGCGAATCTCGCTGCGGTAATTACATACGTTACAATCATAACAAAACCACTATTTTAAAGTTAATTTGCTTGCACTCTGTCAGAGTAACTATGAATTTCTGAATACCACACATACCTATACTTGGTACAGGGAATACCATGGTCATATAGGCCGTTCCCGCCCCCCCCCCCCCGCCAGCCTTTCCATATTGTACTTCGGTTTGGCCCACTTTTGCGAGTACCTCAAATTTGTAGTGGGTTAATCATGTTTATATACCTACTTGTATTGGAGTTGAAATGAGGTTGAAGCAAAGTTGAAATTATTTTGACAAGACATTGAGCTGAGGCATGAATGAGGTTAAAAAATGCTAAAAAAGTGGTTGAAATTACGAGGATGTCAGACGTCGAAATGCTGTTGTTAAAATGACGTTGAATCAATATTCAAAGCAAATCTATTTGTCAACATTGATTTAACGTTGGTTTGTTTGCTGAAATGCATTAAAACGCAAAAAAATGATGATATAATGATAGTTGAGTGGCTCCTCTAGCACGAGTATCTCTGAATAATATTGAGCCTCAATCCCAGGAAACACAAAGCATTTGTATAACATTTGTACAATGTTGGACCAACGTCTTCGACGTTGGTCCAACATTGTACAACATTGTACATTGTAGCAACTTCATAGTTTTGAATCTTACCACCTGGGTAAGTCAAATGTTCTATACACGATGTAAAGTTGTTTTATGAAAACACCACTTTTTCCTTGGAAACTGATTTCTGAGCAGCATGCTAATATTTTGGTAAATGTCAAATGCTGTTATATTATAAGAAGTATCAATGCATGCTATGATATACAATAAAGAAAAGAAAATAATAATACATCTAAAAAAGGAAGACAACGATATCAGGTCCGGTATTATGTATCAATGTGACTATATCTTATGCGTCCGATCGGCGGAGGTCACGTCCAATCAGACGATTAGGATATAGGTCACGTAAATGGAGAACACTCGACCTCTGGAGAACACATATTCAGATTTTAACGTCCAATTCCAGCAGATTTTCTTGTTTGCCGTTTTTATGTGCCATCCTCCTCTCCTGCCACCTTGATATGTGTCTTAGCGGGAAACATATGACGCCGGCCAAGGCGATGGCTGCCCCAGCCACGTAAAAAGACAAGTGAAACGTCCCGGTGGCGTCAAATAAAAAACCTACAACACAGCGGAACATTTTCATTAGTGCATGAGGACGGTATCCTATTAAATTTATTTTCCCTGATTCTGTGTCCTATTTAGGGGAAAAGGGGTGCTGTTTGGGGGGAACGGTTGCCATTTCTGTACACCAGTCCTTATGAACATGTGCAATATAACGTTTCACGTCCTTAGGTTAAGTATTCTCGTCTTCAACAAGAGTTCAGAAAAAATGTACATTAATGATCAAATATAGTGATTAGAGCCTAAAGAGTTTCGATTGGAATAATGTTGGTACAGCGTCGCAGACAGTGGCTCAGCATTACATCATGTATCGTTTTATCTGGTGTTTCTGGCGCCGGGATGAAAAGCGTCACCAGTATAGTTACCCCCATGCAGCAGGCAGAAAACACGTACAATCACCCAAGGTTGTTTCAATGTCGGGCCAGGGTCGAAGGCTGTGGGTCAACATTGAAACAGCATTGGGTAAATGCCACGTCTTTGCGTAAAGTATACAGCAGACCCAGTGATGAATTAGTGTTGGACCAGCGTCGTAGACGATTGACCGGTATTGAATAGCATGGGCTGCGACGCTGGCCCAACATTGAACCGGAATTTGGTGGGTAGGCCTGCATTTTCTGTACGAAGTACATCGTATATAGGCAAGTATTGAATGAATGTTGGCCGACTTTTTGTCTATAGCACTCAAACAAACTAAAGCCGGGCCTCTGAGTTCGGGAACTCCTGTTCTAGTTTATGTTTATAATGATCTACATGAGCCGATCATAATAATGAGAGTTGTAGGCGGTCGTATTTGTCATATTTAATTACAGCTCGTGTTTTACTTGTTCTTACAACAACGTGCAGACGTTTATTTGAGTGGTGGGACACTATACATTTGCTTGGCGATTTTTTTACGCGTGATTTCAGGCGAATACGAACAAAGAGAGGTATATAAACGCTATAACATAGCTATCAATGGGCCTGACAGTGTTGGTGAAACTTTTTGTCTGACATGAATGCGGCCTCAATTGACATATATCAGGCCATGGGCTACAACCACCTTACGTGCACCCCCCCACACAACTCGCACACACCAACTTTTTTTAAACCTCATAAAAAATATTAAATTCCCGTTCTAATGACATCAAACATTGCAGCAGAATAAATAATCGTCTCTCCATATGCTCTCAAGCATGATTTCATATTTTAAAATAATTAGAATGAATAACAAAACAGACGATTCGAAAGCAACAACTTAATAAAACGTAATTATTTGTCATATCCATATTCGGCCTATATTTTCTGAACCCAGATGTGTGTATGCTTAAAATAAATCTTACTTATATTTATCAATGTCATATATTTTCTTAAGATAGAATATAGAAACCTTTCATGAAAATATGTCTATTTAGCATGGGCTGAAATCTGAAAAATGATTTTATTCTCGGAATTTTTGTGTTTAGTTTTTTATCCACTTGTTTTTACATAATCTATGTGTGCTGAATTCACGTATGTCGGATAACAATCTATATTTGGTGACCTTCACCTTCAAATTAGTAAAACATGAAATGACTGTCATAATGCAAAGAAACCCCCGTATTTTAATGGTTTGCACATGAAGCGCAATAAGTATTTTCTGCAAAATTTGTATTATTTAAAAAAAATTCTAGTGTCTTTGGAAAAAAATAACCTTTATCATGTTTATTTGACCTTTTAATACAAGATATCCGTCTTTTTTTTATATATTTACTGCTACTATAATAATACCGCTGCACATGTTGACGATAATATAATTTCTTTATAGTAACTTGGTGGATTCGAAATAAACGTTGCTGACGAGTAAATTTATATGAAAAAATCCAAAATGGCCGTGACATTCACCTTTATATGAGGAAAAAATGGCTTTCCAAATGTAAACTAACCTTCTTTTTTATTTGTGGCTCGAGATTGCTATATTTATGATTTTGTGATTTGGGGGCCGAAACACACATTTCTGATGTTTGTTTGTTATCGTCACCTTCGAATGCCTTGTAGCCTAATGTGCCGTATTACCTAGTCTATTTTTTTGACTTCCTTTAAACAAATGTATTTCTATATTATAGTTGAGATGCATAAAAAACGCTTTTATTTTTCTTTGTCGGGAATCATTCTGAACTTGAATGTCAAATGTAGGTCATTTTTATCGAAAAACATGACAGATAAATTTATCAACTCCAAATGATACAGAAACCAAAAAATGAGCGTTAATTTGCAACAAAAATATAGAAAATAATAATGTGGTTTTGGTGGTCATTTTCTGTTTTGCTTATTTGAAGATGAAGGACACCAAAGATAGAATGTTATCCGACAGATTCGAAGTCAGCACACCTAAATTATGTAAAAACAAGCGGAAAAAAATCTGCTCTAAAATATCGAGCATGTAATGTTCTCTCATTTAAAAATATATATCTCATTTACCACAGAGTTTTACGCATATACATCTGGGTTCAGAAAACATAATATTAGGTCAAATATAGATATGGCCCTTATTATGTTTTATTATGTCGTTTCCATCGGCCATCTCGACTAGCTTGTTTTGTTGTCGATTTTGATTATTTTGTAATACAAAAAAATGTTTCAAAGTATTTGTATAAATAACTCATTAACTCATTGCACCATGCAATACATCATTAGACCGTAAATTTAATTATATTTTATATGGTATATATGGTACCACGTAAGGTGGTTGTAGCCCATGACCTATAGATAGCACTGCGATTGTATGCCACGGGCATTTATCATAGTGTAGCTGCTGATGTTTTGAATGTTTATTTTGATTTAAAAGACCATATTATCCATAGCGAACCTAATTAATTGACGTGTCTCTGTGGCATTCTATATATGTTTTACAACATTTATCATACTTGATATAAAGCAAGTCGTCATATATTATTATGTTTACAACAACACCACATGAGGTTCAACAATAGGTAGCGCCCTTCGTGAGCTACGACTTTTTCACGCCTTTCCTAAGATGAAGGGCGTAGAAACGCTGCAGTGTGGTACATTGTGATATTTCAATTTGACTGTAGGTCGGTCGTTAGAACGTCCAGCGTTGGTTACCATCAGCGTGGATTTCACTTCTCATTTGTGCAGGAGGCCCCTGGCATACACGTGCTCAATCCATTATATCGAAAAATAAACAATGATCACTAGGTGTCTCTGTGTGGGTAATATAATGTACTACACCAGGTGGCTCTCTCTATAATACCACAATGTACATTTTAGCCTTATAAATCCTACAAATAAAATTATTCATCAAGAATGTGAGTGAATATTGTACTAGTGTAACGTCGCTTTCGAATAATTGTACCAAAATCGGGACAGAAAAAATCCGACAGATTGTGCTCTTCTTTTCTACGAAAAAAAGTAGTTTCTTATTGTGTATGGTACCATATACAGTTGTACATAGGGCTATTAACATTGCACGCTCCTATGACAAAAGTCTGGAGTGTGCATTGTTGTATATATATGGAAACCGCATTTGAATTGAACAGTGTGGAGCACGTCATAATGCACGTGTTGATATTCCAGAGTCATCCAGACTGAGTAGGCCTATCAACAAAATAATGGTATAGATACATATCTGTGGTATGAGGGCTGTCATGATAGAGCTGCTCATGAACACCTGTTTGCAACTGTTACGCTTGATTTGACAAATTTTGTAAAACGCTTAGAACGTTGAATCATTATTATTAAATTTATAATATAATCGCAGACAGCCTACGTAATCGATCGGTAGTCTGCTCGACCTCAGACCGCAATGATTCGAATTTCAAATGCTCTGTCTGAAGAGCACGCAGTGAAATCTGATCCAAACCACCTTCCTCATGATGTAAAATTCCATCTATCATAGAGTTCTTTTGAATTTGACATAATCATAAATGGCTTAGTTAGTTCTTTCTGCTTCATAATAATACCTATGCCATGGGTCTATGGCCATTATAAATAGTTTACTTTTTCAGTACGGGGATCGACTTCAGACGTCAGAAGTGGATCCCCGCGCTGAAAGGGTAAATCCTGATTTTATTTTACCTTGTATCATTTTTACCTAGATACTAGAACATATAGAAGGGGTGTTTTCTGGAGCCTGGGTACATTCCGGCTGTCAATTTAGTAATGACCTGCTACGTTCAGTAGGCCTAAGTAAATTGTATGGTGCGGCTAGGGAGAAATATGATTTAAAAATGAATACAACATTGGCATATGCAATAACATTGCGAAAATGTGGTGACGAACAATTTGTTGAATGTGTATTTTTAGAAATAACATGAATAATGTAAGTAGGTATTACTTGTGATTATATCTGCAGAATGGTACGTCAATGACCAAGTGAAGTTTGAGATTTTTGTTAATACATCAAATAAATAGAAATTGCCATTTTGGTGAGCTTTGCTGCTCCTCTTAGGGGTCTTATGCTCAACGTGTATGGTTGACTATATTTAAGTGTGGAAACTACAAGCTTCCGATTGAAGCAGGTTGTCGTCATGGGGTTTTAAGAGAAAACAGAATATGTACATAATTGCAATGTGAAAGTGGGAGACGAATTCCAGTACTTGCTTGAATGCTCTTACTTCAATGTATACGAAAACGCTCATTAAATTGTTTTACTCTCGTGCACCAAACAATCTAAAGTTCGAGTTTTTAATGAAGTCGAATTGGAAAACTTGTGTACATACGTGAATTGTATACTGAAAAGTTCAATTAAGTACAACCCAGTAAACGCAAAACATTTGTGTGGCAAACAGTTGTGTGGCCTTTGTGTAATGTTAGACCAACGTCGAAGACGTTGTGCAAATGTTGTGCAGATGTTTTATGTTTGCTGGGAATGCAATATTAATATAATATTTTGTTTTTCACCTATATAATTCACCCTGTATTTAATTTGAATGTATTGTTACCACGCAAGCTCACCTGACATACACGTTTTTAAAATAACTTACTTGTTACTTGTTCCTTTCTCAAAAAAATTCTAAAAAAATCCGAGAAAAACTCGGATTGACTTCATCCAACCCCCCCCCCCCCTATCCAATTCTTTTTTTGGGGGGAAACATGTACAAAAAAATAAAAAACAATCGAGTTGGGGCGTGACGCTCCCACTTTTCTCGGATTTATTTATTTATTTATTTCTTGTCAAGACCCCTTAATATATGGCTAAAGTATGTTATACTAATCATTTATGTAAAGATAGCATTGGAACTTAATTTACATGGACACAAAAAAATACTAGTAGCGTATTAATAGTCTGAAGAAATGAAAGAACTTGCACGTATGTGATATTGGATCTCGTATGTGACATTTTTTACACACCTGCAAGGGGGGCTCCCACAAATGATGTCAAGCCTTGACAAAGCACAACAATCCCGAACCCACTCGTCAGGCGCTCGAGTCCGAGTAAATCCACCAGGATGATGGAGCGTAATGTGACAAAAGCAGCTGAAACAGACAAAAACACATGGATATAAAAACGCATTAGCTACTTACGGTCTAAATATAACTGTCATCATCGAAAGTAATTTGTTTTCCTTGGTAGCGCATTGATGGCCAACGAATTAGTGTAAATATTAAAGGATCGAAGGAGGCGACATTATATTATTATAATAGTTTTTATAACTCAAATATTGTTGGTATAACTGAAAAAATATACATGAATCGTCGCGAATCGTCATGCTCGCAGATATCCCTGGAAATTAGAGCTTGTATCAATCTGCGAGAGGTACGATATGTATAGTATTATTTTTTATATCATAGCATGATGCATAGAAGTGCAATGATACATGTTTATCGCTTCCATTGTGTTTAAAAATACCATTTTACGGCCCACTCAACAATGATAAATTCATTAAACTGGATATGTTTGATCGACACTTGACCTAATTCACAGTGTACCTAAACCTGTTTAATGCACCTGTTCACTGACACAGAATTTATCGTTCATTGCAAACGAAGAAAACAAAAAAAACACGAGAGGAAAAACATCATTGAAATTATATTATTATTATTATTTTCAAAAGTTCATTTTATCGTGTGACCAGTTAAATGTTGTTAATGGTTGATACTATTCAGTAGTGATGTTTTCCATAGCATACTTGTTCAGTGTGGTAGTATTATATACAATGTGGGCCTACTTCTCAATTATTGTTCATCGTCCCACACAGTAAACACAGAACATTTGTATACCATTTGTACAAGGTCGGCCCAACGTCTTCGACGTTGGTCTAACATTGTGCAAATGGTATACAAATGTTTTGTGTTTGCTTGGCATTGACTCGCTGTACGTGGTCTGAAACCACACTGATTAGAAAGCGTCTGAATCGTTTTGTCGTTTTATCCAGCAGTTGTCAAAAACGATCAAGTGCATAGCTCACAATTTGTAGAGAGTGAAATCTCTGAAAGACATTAGATTTCGACAGCTTGATATTAAATAATCGTATCTGCCAATTTGCCAAGTGGCAGATACGACCCTTTGATCATTAAAGCGCTGAAATAATTTGTAAAAAACATCGCAACCAAATGAGTTTTTTTCAATTTTAAATCCTCATAAATGCCTACGTTAGCTCTTTCTGAGATTCATTTGAATACCCATGTTATGGGTCTACGGCCACAAATATTTTTAACTAGTGCGGGGATCGACTTAAGTCGTCAGAATCTGACGTTTACAGACGTCAGATTCTGTCAACTAAAGTCGACCCCCGCGCTGTAAGGGTTAATCCTAAGATGACGATATATTCCATTCCCTTCTTGTCACTGATTAAATTAGTAAACATGGTTACTCAGCCATAATAGTACGGAAGGAAAAGTAGTCAAATTACCGTGCTCACTGTATGACTTCAACGACATAACAAAAAAAGTCGACCATATTTTTCCTCACTATGTCATGTATTATCGAGCTTGAGATAAAACTGGTTAATATGAATAAATTAGCCTATTTCCGCCGAGCGCAGCCGAAGATTCACGTTTCTTTGAATTTTTATGCTCACACACATCATAAGGATTAAAAAAAAACATTTGTCATTAATGACCATTCCAGGTGGCACTTAGCTCCATCTGAAGCCGGTCTATATTAGATACACACAGAATAAAATCAGATAAACCGACCATTATGATTTTTTTAAGCCTATACATGTAATGCTATAAACACACTGGGATGGGATTGCAATTAGTTTAGGACGGCTTAGCGATTACTTTTAGGCAAGTTCGCTGCATAATCGCAGTAACTAGCAGACAGGTGATTGGAGACGACTGATCTCAGACCAATCCTGTTTAATCGCCTATTGGTGTGAGATTTCTCACATACAAAACGGCGAGTAATCGCCAACAATTTTTTTTACCAATTTCGACTATTTTATCGACATGTTTCCGACCTATCGTCATTAAATCTCATATAGTCGTCCTGTGAAATGGTTTTGTTTGAAGCATCACTATCAGGCTGTAATACCATAATGCGCAATGCAATCAAAATAATCATATGTTAACAATCAATATTGTTTTTATATTCAATCATCAAATTATGTTTAGATAATTGTATTTGTGAGCCATTCTGATAGGCAATAGTATGTCCCAACATGTATAATAATTGTAGCATATCCCGTCAAGTGACGTATCATGAAATTAAATTGCATCAGGCTGTCATTCACACCAAGAAAGGTACCTAAACAGTTTTTTACCCTTAAAAACATAAATTATATTAGATACAATAATATGATTATTCTCTGATATGATATATGCAGGTACTAATTGTTCGCTTCTAGTATAATTTCCAATAGCTATAAATTATGTTATTTTTTAAATTTCTAAAATGCAGTTATCAGAGGTTATTTTTTAGTATTTTTTGTGATAAAACCCCACAATCATGCCAATCTCCATGATTTTTATTGTGAGTGCATGGCTACTGACCATATAGGTAGGCCTTTAGCCTGGTATAATATGATTATCCTCTGATATGATATATGCAGGTACTAATTGTTCGCTTCTAGTATAATTTCCAATAGCTATAAATTATGTTATTTTTTAAATTTCTAAAATGCAGTTATCAGAGGTTATTTTTTAGTATTTTTGTGATAAAACCCCACAATCATGCCAATCTCCATGATTTTTATTGTGAGTGTATGGCTACTGACCATATAGGTAGGCCTTTAGCCTGGTATAACGTTAAACAATATAATGTACTGTGCATACTAGTCAAAGCACATCAGTCACAATTACATGCATTAATGGGCGTTCTAGTGCTACTAGTGCTACTTATTTACCATTAAAACGAGACTGACATACAACTGACAGTTTTAACTCAAAATGCAGTATATCAGTGTATATGGAAAAGACGTACAGTTCAGTTCTCGTCATCAATCTTTCTCTCGGAGATAGCCATGTAATTATAAAGACAGAAGAGTACATCAACCCTTCATATCCCATGTCGCGGTCTAGCTGCATAGAGATACGTGCGATGTGTGTATTAACGACTGAGCCTCTTTAAAGTGTTAGGTGATTGCACGCTCGCCTGCAATTGAGATATAGATGGGGACACTTGGTGACCGGAGATTGAACCGGATCTGAGACCCAGAGTCTTCTGTGATAGCATGAAACTTCTGACTGAACTCCCAGCATGCCCGGTCACTATAAACACAAACACCATCTCAATTGCATGAGAGCGTGGGTGATTGCACTTAAATCAAAATCAATATTTCATGATTCTTCAAACGCAAATTTTAAGAAATCGGAAAGGGGCGGAGAGGCAACTAAGATACCCGAGCCTAGATATTTTGATTCGAGGGGATGAGTTCTTAAACATTTTGTATTGGCAGGAATGATGAGCTTTTCCTAATTTTATTTGTACGCATTGTAAACTAATAAATAGTGAAAGTCAAAATAAATGTATACCAGTTAAATATTTAGAGATTTAAACGAAATAATTAAACTGAAAATCAAAGTTAAATCAGGAGTCGTTTCTATGTGATATAATCGTCGTCTTTTGTCTTCCAAATTATTTATAATAATAATATTATAATGCGCTAATAAATATGAGTAGATTCTGGTGATTCTTGCTGGACTGGCAACTCGTGCTTTAGTGAATACTGACCTATACAAAGCCCGAAAATGGAGGCGTAGGTGACTAACAGGGGATATGATGTACAGAAAGGGCACAACGCCGTTACCACACCTCCCACCACCAGGGCGCAATTGTTGATCACCAGACAGTCTGCCCAAGGTCTGCAACAATAATATAACAGGTAAAAGGAAACGTGCGTATGACATATTGAGATATCGTGCTGTCTACAAAACCTGTGAAAAACAAAATAGCAACAAAATAAATAGTGATTAATGAGCCTACTAAATTAAAGTCAACAAACAAGCATGCCCTCTTGCATCACGAGATTAGTAACACTTTAGCATACAATTTAGGAAGGAGCCTCTTACGTCACGGTCACAAAACGTTCGTATCACCTGATCACCATAGGCTCGACGAATTTTCAGCTCCGACAATTGCTGGAGTTCGTACACATTCGTGTGGCATCCATACGAAACACGTAGGTGTTCTACAGCCATCATACGAAGAAAATCAGACAATATTATTATCATGTATACGTTTGAAGTAGCTTGTGCGAATTAAACGACAACCTTACCATCTTCGTAATAAGGTTGTAAAAAACAAAACGAACAAAAAGAAAAAAAATCTGTGAAAATCTACATCATTCTTTGTTTGTTAACAAGACGATCTTACGGAAGGATAGAAGGGGTTTCGTTTTCTTGAGGCGTTCGTAGCGTTCTTAGACATGCCCAAGACCTTGCTTCAGAACATGATACCTACGTTGGTACGCGTTCATAGGGGTCGTTGTGACAAATGTTTACGTACATTATTTAGTATTTGCAAATCTTTATATTTTCATATATATTTTTAGTGGAGTTTTAATAAGAAATTTGACAAATAAAAACGACCACATCCATTTTGTTGAATAAAACTGTATAATAAAGGTAAGAGATAATGATAAATATTATACTTACTCATTTAATTCCAATTGATTTAATGATATTCTAGTATTTGCCATGCAATGAATGACCAATGCGCGACGGTGAGCATGGGACTAATCAGGTGAACCTACCTGTCAGAAACCCATCCAGCAGCGATACGACCTGCTGTGTTTGTAAATCCGAGAATAGAGAGTAGGAAAGCAGCCTGTTCAGGGCTGTATCCCAGGGCCTTAGTGTTGTCCGGTAAGTAGATAAATGGTACGAAGAATCCTGTAACAGACAACGAAACAAAAACGTTTACATTTATCATTATCATGAACGTTATTACATCATTTAACCAAGAAATACAAAACATTTGTATAACATTTATTCAATGTTTTGGATCAACACAATTTTGAAATAGCGCCATAATGTAGTAGTTCTACATATTGAACGAAATCTTACAATAATTGTTTATTTAATTTGTGTAGATTTGTGCTGGAAAATGAATGAAATGCAAAGTTTAAAGTTGTGATAGCTGGGAGCTCACCGGCCATACAGAGTATACAGGAGAGACAGTATATGACAAATACTGGATCCTTCAGCATGGACACATCCATCGTCTTCTTCAGGTTGTCTCCAAATTCTCTCAATCCAGACATGCAGCCATTTGTGTCAGTATCCTTGGTTTCAGCTTCCATTGTCTCTGTCTTGTTGTGAACGTCATGGAGCCCGCTGGTTCTGCTGCTATGTTTGTCTCTGTTGATATTTTCTAGGCTAGTGGCGAACATGCCAAGGCTATTCCAGGAATCATGTAGCTTCTTATTGCTTGAGCTGTGGTAGTGTTGGTGTCCGTTATCTGTCTTACGCTGACGTAAGCTGTGCGTACTGTGGCTGATTTCAAAGGAATGCTTCCGTTCCGTCTGTAACAGATTGTTGTCAGATTTACACTTTTGATTATTGACCGTAAACTGTGTCTTCTTCTCTGTGGACAGTTCTGTTTTGTCATCACAATCGTTAACTGAATACTCCGCCAGTTCGAGTCCATGCTGTTGTCTCCACTTTTTAATGTATGGCCTCATCTGTCGTTCATCCAGTGGTCTGTACATACACCCAAGCACCATGCCCTGAAGCACAATACCAGCTACTATGGTCATTGCTCCTCGCCATGAATACTTTCGTATCAAAACTGTCGTCAAAGGAGCAAAGACAAAGGCACCTACACCACTACCACATGTAGCAATACCTGTGGCAAATGCACGCTTCTTGTCAAAGTAATACCCCACAGTGACGATAGATGGCAGGTACATCAAACCAAATCCAACACCTAAAACCACAGTATGAAATGTTGAAATTAAATCTTTTAAATTATTACCAGTGTATTTAGTTACAATTTTAAAAACATTTTTTTATTTTAAAAATTCGTGGAATTTCCAGTATTAATACAGTACTATAGTCACCTCCAAGAACACCATATGTCATGATAAGTGTATTGACGTCATTGGCCCAGGCGCTGGCAAAGAAAGACAAACCTGCACAAAGACTGCCTGCGATGGCAACTGGACGGCAACCAAACCTGTTGGCAAGGGCTCCAGCTATTGGACCTGTTCGAGTAAAATATTCAAAGTATCAGTATTGGGGACGAAAGCCTAACTAAAAAATAACCTTGGAAATAGTAACCTACGCGGGCTTGGCAGTTTGACCACATCTTACATCTTGCTTTTCCTAATCATACCATACTGTTTAATAATGCATTGTAATGCATATGAAACAATGTGATTTATCGATGGTGTTCTCTTAGCACAGCCCCCCCCCCCCCAAGAGTGGATCGAGAGACGTAATTTTTGAATGGAAGTTGAGACACACAAAACATTATTTAATGGGAAAGTTGGGTCACCAAGAGGCAAAGTTGAGCCATGACTCTCCAAATGGGATATCACTATTCCGTAATAGCCTTGATGAAGACGAGTATCACTGCCATCTTAACAATAAAATCTTCATAAAATCAATTATCGGGCAACAACACCAGTAGATTTCTCAGGTGACATATTTCAGCAAATTGTTACACCTTGTATTTTTAACATTTGACAACGATTATTTGAAACGCATTAAATTACAATGAGCCCCAACTCATTGGTTATGACCAAACTCTCCTTGTAGCCCAGCTCTCCCTCCAACCCAACTATTCCAAGGCTTACCTAACATTCGCACGAAATCGAAAAGTTCGTTTTGTTTAAAATAGCTGTAGTGTATTGGACCCGTACGTATAAGTTTACCTGTTACGTCCAGTAGGATGATGTCGGAGTCAATAAGACAAACAGTATTAAAGTAGCGCGTAAGTACTGTCATATCTGATATTTATAAAAAAGCAGTGTGAAGGGGAAAAATATGCGGCTCGGAAAGAAATTGATGTATACGTAATACATGTATAGGATAAAAAATACTCATATAAACATGTAGGCCTATATTTTATAAAAATTGGAAATTTATATTTTAGCGCTGCCAAATGAAATGAGAAACACGTTTCCAAACACTATTCTAATAATCATGATAATGTAACTGCTTCTCATAAAGTCTATGTCACCTGATTTTATGACTACCCAATACCACAGAATAAATCAGTAAGAGCACGAGTGTCAGTGTTATTATCTGGATCTATCTTTGACTACTCACCCATGATCATGTACGTGCCATTGAGCACGGATCCCACCCATGCCGTGGTACTTTTATTCTCGCCAAAATGGTCCAGAAACTGTACGTAGAAGATCCCATAAGAAAAACAAACTCCATCAACAATAACACTGCTGAAGAAAGAAGCAATGAGAACCGCCCACCCCCAGCCACCATCAGGGGCTACAGGCTCCTCTAGACGGTCGTCAAGAGCCAGGGATTTCTGCTCCTTACTAGTTTTCACCATCACGAGGCCTTATCTGCCCCAACAGGACACGAGGTGTCTTCTCAGAAATCTAGGAAATAGAAAATCTTATACATATAATAATATCTGCAGACTAAATAATAATGATTAAGTTTTTTTAATATAGAGGAAATATCACTGCCTGCCTGCCTGCCTGCCTGCCTGCCTGCCTGCCTGCCTGCCTGCCTGCCTGCCTGCCTGCCTGCCTGCCTGCCTGCCTGCCTGCCTGCCTGCCTGCCTGCCTGCCTGCCTGCCTGCCTGCCTGCCTGCCTTATTACATAATGCAGAAACGAAAATAAAAGACTTCAATTAGCACAAGTAGCAACACCCACCCCTCCCTAATTAGCTAATGTAAGGGAAATAATTATCAAAGATGCAGTTACAAAAATTTATGCATGACAAATCGTCATCTAAGTATTAAAGAGTTGTATTTCGTACTTGCTAAAGTGGCAGATACAACTCTTTATTACTTAGGTGACAAATGTGATGAGTGATATTATCTGTTGTATACTTACCTTGATTAATATTCCCTGATCCACATAATACAGGACCGTCTGTATCCAATCCGTGTGTCACAAGGTCCCAGCCAGCAGAGATACATGAACATTCGACTTTGCAGTCTGATTTAGTGACTGTATAGATCGATCATCGATTAACCATGTCCGATCACCCCACTGCTATTGTTAACAGGCAGACAGATAACAGTCGATGATGCGTGATGAACGCAGCACAAAACGGTGGCTGAATGTTGTACCAACGTCATCGTGTTGTTGCTGTGCCTCTAGCCCGGGTTATCTCAATCAGGCGTTACCAGGTTATGCGAAATGCGAGGTTGGGGTTATCTGTGTGTTATGTAATAAAGAGTATTATTATTGATCACGGGTATTGCGCTCATCTTACGCTACATATATTATTAAGCTGACTTGACTGTTCATCGCTGGTTACATAACAGGCGCAAATAGATTTGTTTTAAATCATAATGATGATTTACATAATGAAAAGTACTATTTAACTAGGACAGTCAAAAACCAATATTATAATAAAAGTGCACCACAACCAATATCAATATCAATAATGATATCAATCAATCAATCAATCAATCAATTAATCAATCAATCAATCAATCAATCAATCAATCAATCAATCAATTAATCAATCAATCAATCAATCAATCAATCAATCAATCAATCAATCGATTAATCGATCAATTGATCAATTGATCAATTGATCAATCAATCAATCAATCAATCAATCAATCAATCAATCAATCAATCAATCGATCAATCAATCAATCAATCAATCAATCAATCAATCAATCAATCAATCAATCAATTAATCAACCATTTAACCGATCAATCAATCAATCAATCAATCAATCAATCAATCAATCGATCAATCAATCAATCAATCAATCAATCAATCAATCAATCAATCAATCAATCAATCAATCAATCAATAAATCAATCAATCAATCAATCAATCAATCAATCAATCAATCAATCAATCAATCAATCAATCAATCAATCAATCAATCAATCAATCAATCAATTAATCAATCAATCAATCAATCAATCAATCAATCAATCAATCAATCAATCAATCAATCAATCAATCAATCAATCAATCAATCAATCAATCAATCAATCAATCAATCAATCAATCAATCAATCAATCAATCAATCAATCAATCAATCAATCAATCAATACAGTAATTAATAAGTAAATCAATGAATCAATCAAATAAATAATCAATTAATCAACGAATCAATCAATCTGTGGTAGAAGCCTGTATAGGAATAGGTATTTGTGTAACATGACTGGTAAAAATACCGTATCATACTATGCAAAAACATGATAAATGCACGTTAACCGAGTGGTTTGAAACCATTTATTCCTAGGTCCTTCGATACCATGTAACAAGATACGATATGATACGATACGGTACGATACATAATATTTGATTCACAAAGAAAAAGAGATAATTAGAAATATTAAAACAAAACACAATAGGGCAAGAGACCATCTTTGGGACTTATAAAATCGCTCACATGAAGGCAACCTAAAACATGCCGTTATAATAATCATTAAACCGCTGTCAAGGTCATTTCGGGCTGACTAACAAAAAGCGGATGACAAAGTTGAAGGGCATCTGTAGACACAACAGGAGAAAAATCCAAATTAAAGCATTGGTACTCTGAATGTCACTGGAAGTAATGTATCCGTTTCAATGACGCACATAAAGTACCTGGCATATCAACAAATTTCCATGTAGAAGATAATATGTCACTATGTGTTAATTAGGCAGCTGATTTCCAAAATAAAACCTGAGTGATTTATGACTTGGTGGGACATATAATAGCTGTAGCAGGTTACTGCTGAGAATACTTATACCATTAACTTTTTAACTCTTAGGGCGCTAAATATTTTTATAAAAGCCATGGAAACCAAAGGGTTTTATTCAATTCGAAATCATCATAAATGTCTTAGTTAGCTGTTTCCGATTCATTTGAATACCTATGTTATGGGTCTACGGCCATTAGAAATATATTTAATCTTACAGTGCAGGGATAGACTTTAGTCGTCAGAATCTGACGTCTACAGACGTCAGATTCTGACGACTAAAGTCTATCCCATCCATCACACCTTTAAAACTTCTGTTCATTTAAAGCTCATATTCTTGATACAGCTTGAAATTAATAAAAAATCATCGCCGCGTTTAAAGTATAACCTGTGTCAACCCTTCGCCTGCAGAATTAGCTTATTTAAATTTTCACACACTTGAAGATGGTTATTCGCTCTACCGCGACCCATAACTTTAAGTAATAGGTGAAAATTACCCATGCATATTAGTTTTAACTTGAGACCAAGCATTTGCAAATCTTGATGTTTAAACACTCATTTCGTTTCAAATAGCTGATTTATCCGGCTAAAAAAAACATATTTTATTTGTGCATAGAGTTTAATGGTTAATTTACAATCTCTGTTTTTGCCTCAGATCGTTATCTTCACATTTGATCAATTTCGCTCAGTTTTGTTTTTGCTAATAAACATTTTGAATGCGTTTAAAAACGTCGCCAGTGCTGATGGGGTTGAACACTGACGTAGGCTAAGTAATATATCATGTGTGGAAACGTAATAAAGTTACTCAATATGAATACTCAATATCAATGTTATGTGTACTATTGGTTTCTACGCTTTCCAGAGTGTTATTTTTGCTAAGTACTGTTTATAGTAATAGTAGTTATTTTATCTCTGGTTTTTGTGCGGGAGACATATATTTACCATGTATTATAATAGTAACATGTATATATATTTTAATTACCTTAAATCATTTATTACTAGTCTTGTACATATTTTTACACCACTTTCTATTTCATCATATTCTGCATTGTATCATATAAGGCACTGTTGATTTTTTTGACGCATAAGTCTACACAGATTTCCCGTCGTCAATAAATAAATATCTAACTATCATTTCAATATTTTACAGGCGACAATAATTACGACTATAATCCACTCTAGTGAAATGACATAGTAAAATACACTGCTTGCACGATTTCGCGCATAAGCAGGACTCTAAACTAAATAGTTCAGTTTTAATCACTGTGTGGTGTGTTGTAATAGAAAAGAGTGTGACAGGACTCCAAACTAAATAGTTCAGCTTTTAGTCACTGTGTGGCGTGTTGCTATTGGGAAAGGTGTATATGCAGCACTATACACCCCCATAATTTGACCACTTAGGAACAGTGTATAATATGCGCAGCTACGATGATGAACATCGGAATTCGAGCCCATGCAGTACCTCTTGACCACGAGACGGTATCCAAGCTGAATAAGTCACCTCGGAAAACCCGGAGAAACTGAGCGCGAAACAAGGGAAATCATTGCACGATTATTTACTGTCATACGGAAATAGTTTCTTGTATCGCAATCGCTCAACGTTGTCTTACTGTTGGGACAGCGTCGTTGACGCTGCCCCAACAGTAAGACAACGCCGCGCCGTGTTCATTATTAGTGGGGCGGTTGTAACGCCGTGTTCGTGAGACCGTGTCTCTGCGCATGTCTGCGACAGCTAAAAGTCTACTATTCAGTATCTCACAGCATAGTGTTATAATAGTGTTATCACATCACCTTCTGCGACACGTAATACGTACCCCAGCGAGTCGATACGGTATCAGATGTATGATAAGAGCATGAGTATCACCCGCTGATGAGTATCACCCCATGATGAGTATCACCCTCTGATGAGTATCGTCCTGTGATGATATCACACACCCAGGGAAATGAGTATCACCCCACAACGACTTGCTGGAGGTGTCGTGAATCGTGATAGATAAAGAACTGTGGCCTGTGATCCATAAAGGTGGGTGAATTCCTGTGATTTTTCAAAATCTCGCTCCTGGCAAACAGAGTGTCTGTACCTTATATTTCCTAATATTCAAATCTCCAATAAACCACACATTAACATTTGTCACGTTCCAACTGGAAACTATAGTTGTCTCTATTGAGCTTCATAATGCGTCTCCTGGTATCCGTAGTTAAAGAGCTCGATACCCGACCTTTACTGCGCCACCTTATATTTCGCTGGTGGTCTGATATGGGAAATATGATAAGTTGTCCCCAGGTCTGATTCCTTGCTTCTGTTAAGTTGTCTATCATCACAAGGTCTTTAATTTTTCTACACACATCCACTTTATAATATTCAAATGTGACCTATATTTGCTTACTGACGATCTTTTTTTTAATAATGTTGAACATGTTTTGGAAATGCTTAAAAATTCGATGGATTTAATAATAGCCCTCACACTTACATAGATATTTCAAATCAAGGCTGTATGACAATCAGTGAACAGTGAGTATGGTAAAGTACAGTAAGCAACAATCTAACGTCCATAACTCATTGTCAACGTATGAATGTTGAGCTTCTCTGAGCATTCAGCCATGGAAATCAACAAGTCATATATAGCCGCTACCTGTGACTGCGAGGTGGAAATTAGAAATTAAAATTGCAGATTTTAATTATGTGATATTCACATTTGATTTTACTCTGTTGTTGTTCAGCACATTTTCAGTTTTTATAAGTTTTGAAGTATGTCCAGGTTTTATTAATAATACCTATTTGTAGTCGTGCGTGTGCTCAACGGAACTTTCAGTTTATAAACGTATTTGAGATTTGTACATATATGTAAAACTATCTAACTGTAACCATATGGGTATAACGTATATATACGTTATACCCATATGGTTACAGTTAGATAGTTTTAGGGGGAGGATATGTGAAGCTCACTTCGCGATGTTAACATGATTTATGTCCAATGACACTAAAAAGACACCCTTCCCAAGCTGTACACACGGTTCCAAGTATTGTTGGGGGGTCACACCCCACTAATTCTTTACTTTGCCATCAAAGAAAATCATACTGAGGTATTTTCCCTGGAAATGTACAAGTTGTATCGCCATTATGTTTATGCTGGGGCTTTGTTCGATAAATAGACTGGTCCAAATCTGGGAATAAAACAGTTTTAGGGATAAAAATGGTTTAAAATATGTTTTGACATGATTTGAATGCGCTGATTTACAAAATGTTGTTTTTCAAGCTCGATTGTGCCGTTTTAACCTTCAAAATCTCGAACTAAAATAGCTCATTTAGAGCTAGACTTACAATACTTCTTATTGTTATTAATTATATTGCTTGTTTCTCGTTACGATTTAACTCATTCACAATCATAATAAAATGAGATGACCTATAGTGTCACTCAACCTTTTACCCGCTAAAATGTATTATTCAAATTTGAAATAATCATCGATTAACCAATTTGATATAATTATATCATGCAGGCACGTTACTTCTCGTAACGAGAACCTGCAGTGGTTGAAGCTGCCTGCTTGGAAAGTCGGAGTTTGCGGGCTCGTTCCCCACTCTGGTATTCAAGTTTCAAAGAAAAAAATGTTTCTTCCCTTCCCAAATTCGGTATTGTGGGGAGCCTCCGTGGCCGAGAGGTAGCGGCCTCGTAACCGCCACGGTTCGAATTCTGTGTCTGGAGGGCAGTGTCATCTTATTCATCTCACCATCCTCAAGAGGTTCTCATGTCCCAGTTCAGCCAATTATGTGCACAAAGGTGGCATAAATCATCATTAATTCACTCAGACCTTGGAAACTTTAAATCAATATTGACTCAATGTATTGGGTTTACTGGAAACATATCCAGTTACCAACAATCATGAAAATTGTTATACAACGTAGTAAAAGAAGCAGAATATTCATGTAGCTCATTGACTGAATCGAACGGCTGGAATCAATCCTATGTATGTACTCAACAAGATATAGGTTCTCGTGTGGGTCTTCGCGGTATGGTAGAATGGAGAATGGGGAACCTTTTTCTATTGTCCAGTCAAAATATGGAAAGACCCACCACAAATTGCAAATGTTTTTTTCACTAATCAGCTCAGAATCTTCAGTACAAAAACATATTTAAAATCCCCTAAATTCCAATTGGGAAAGGATACATAATTTGCATTAATCCAAGATGGCCGCTACTCCACTAGTTTACCATAATTGTTTTATATTTATATATGACTTCTCAACAAATAAAGCTAGAAACAAATGTAATACTACGTTTTAGTGTGTGTTTGCAAGAAGAATCCATTTCTCGTTTTAGTGTGGTTTTGATAAGATAATCAATTTTTGGTAGTGGTTTGACGATTCAAGGTCCTTTAGTTGTAAACATGAATTCAAATATAATTTGTGAAAATTGTGTAATAAGTGTAATACGTATTTTCAATGTGATTTTGGCAAGCTGCAGCGTAAGCAGCTACGCCATGACCACCGCCATGGCACCATAGAAGACCAGACATTATCTTTATGTTATCTAATCTCGCGGCTTACCCGATGTGAATGCTCTACTCTGCTGTCATCACTGCCTTGGCAGACATAACTTGTGGATTCGATATGCATTAAGTATAAAAGTCTGGACTGGGTTATTTCTCAGAACCTGAGTTGCAAATTAAGTTGAAAAGCTTACAAGACCGAACCTTGATATTACAGCCTCTAAGAATGATAAGATAAGTAGATCAATCTCAACATTATAGGCCAAGGTCAAGGAGTTAAGTATCGCAAATATTGTAAAAATATAGGTAGGCCTACACTCTTAAAAAAACCTAAACTAGTTTTTAAGTCATTGTTTTTTTTCAAAAAATATCGGGTTCCTTAGCATTATTAGATTTGCACAATATTGAATGTTGGTATTAAACATTATGCTCGAATGCAAATTTACCAAAGCTTTTTCGAATACATTG